>PVLA01007898.1:0-97783 GCA_004027455.1 Hydrochoerus hydrochaeris | reverse complement strand
TAATTAAGTAACAAGAGTAAAGTGTTACAAAGGTGAAAAAAGTTGATTAACACATATTGTTTAAGATTGTCCCTGCCTGGCCCTAAGCCTGGGACGCTTCCTGCTTGGGGTTTGGGTTGCTGCCAAAAGTTAGCAAATATATATTCCAGCTTCTGAAAAATAAAATAGATTCAGATTCACTCACAGACGGGTGTGCAGTGTCTTCTGTCTCTCACTCGCCGACTCCCTGACCACCTTTGGGACCCCTGAGCCCTGCCGCAGCTGGACTCCGGCACCCCACCTCTGAACATGAGATTTGGGGGGAATATTTTGTATCTGAACCATAACACTATTTTTACCATCGCCTCCTCACATAAGGTATTCAATATCTTATCATCCTTTGTGCAACCCAGGTGCCCCAAACCCAAAATGTGGGTTATCACAACCCAAAGTGTGGTGCCTGGAGCTGCTGATTTAAAGGAAGTCTCAGTACCTCCCCTCAAATGCAGTTGTTGGGCTGAGGGCACAGCTTAGTGGGAGAATATGTGCTCGGCATACTCGAGGCCCTGAGGTCAACCACAGCACCACAAAACAAAAAGAGGAAGAAGAGAGATAGTCTTAAAGTCTCTCCTTGAGAATGAGGATACCATGGAACAACCAGGAAAGATTAATTATCTGAAGAGAGATAACCAAAAGTTGTCATTATACTCATAGGGGCTTTTCATCTACTCTTTGAGGGCATCTCTGAGGCTTCAGTTGGAGACTTTATCTGCATAACAATGTGATGTTCACAATAAGGGCTGGCCCCCAAATTCCATCATTTGCTACCACTCTCCACCCCTCTGACTCTTCTCCCTCCTCTGTGAAAAGGATATTTAAGTGTCAACCATCTGGTTCTTTCTTTGAGTTTCCATATTTTCAATGGTTCCCATGTATATGTATATGATGATTAATTTACTAAGCTTTTCTCTTGTTAACCTGTCTTTACTATGAGGACACTGGCATGATCCTTTAATGGATAGGAAAGAGACCGTTCCTTTCCCAGCCCTGCAAAGCTAATCTCACACCCTACCTCCAAGGTAGGCCTGCTGGTCTAAGGTGGTGGTTCTCAACTGGAGGTCGTTTGTCCCCTAAAAGCATTTGGCAATGCTTGGAGATATTTTTGTCATAAATGGCAGTGGGGGAATCTAGGATACAGCCCACAGGTACTAATAAACACCCTTCCATGCAGGGGAATTCATACAACAAAGAGCTGGCCAACACAAAAAGACAATAGTCCTGAGGCAGAGAAACCTGGAACCTGATCCAAGGGTCCCCTTCATGTTGATTTAAGAAGAAGCTTTTAATCCATTTAAGGATATTTAAATGCAAGGCCCTGAGTTGGACCCACAGCACTGAGGGGAAAAAATTAAAATAGAGTTTGCAAAGGTTTCTTGAAAAGCTCTTCCTGAGCCACATATGATCACTCAGGCCTGAATTCCCAGCACTCTGAAAATCCAAGGCAAAAGGATAGCAAGGGTAAGCTGAGCCTAGCAATTTAGCAAGACCCTGTCTCAAAACAAAACTTAAAATTAAAAAAAGGGCTGGGATGTAGTTCAGTATGAAAGCTCTGGGGTCAACCCATGGCACTGAGGGAAAATGTTCTTCCTGACTCCTGGGGCTCCCCTCCTCTCCCGCCAACCTGGCTAAGAAGATCCCAGATCAGGAAGGAAGCGCAGCTGCCGCCACAGCACTGTGAAGACAGAAAGGCACAGTGTGAATGAAAATGGCAGGGAAACCTGCCTGAATGCTGCTGTGTAAACAATCAATGCCCACATTGCTTAACCCAGGTTCAATCAAGATTTTCTTCAAACCTCAAGCTGTATCCTATATCCAGCCTAACTGACCCAAAAAGTATTCTAACTCAGTTATCAGGGAATTTTTTTTTTTAATGAAAGCCATGACAAGAATGTGGAAACTCAATGCAGAGATGGAGAGAGGGAGAGATTGTTTTAAAATTTCTGGGGTTTTTTGGTTTGGCTGGTTTTTGTTTTTTGTTTTGTTTTGTGGTACTGGGGCTTGAACCAAGGGCCTTTACATTGAGCTGCATTCCCAGTCCATTTTTTATTTTTTGTTTTGAGACAGGGTCTCATTAACTTGCTAAACTGCCCAGGCTGCTGGGATCACAGGTGTGCACCCACCACACCCAGTGTCTGAGCTCATTTTCTAGCCTATTGTAGCACTAGACCTTTGCAAGAGTACTAACCTTGATAAAAATGAGAACCAGCCAGCATGGTAGTGCAGGCCAGTAATTCCAGAACTCTGGAAGCTGAGGCAAAAAGATCCTGGACAAAAAGCTTATCCTGGACAATTTAGCAATTTAGCAAGACTCTATTTCAAAATTAAAAAGGGCTAGAGATGTAGCACTGGATTCAGCCTCCAGTACCCACCCACCCCCCCCAAAAAAAAACCAGGAACAAAAACAAAACAACAAAACCCCCCAGACTAGAAGAGGACCAAGGTGTGAATCACTGATTGCAGCAACTCAGCTAAGTCATACACCAACAGGCACACAGAAGGGTTCAGGGTTCAAAAGTCACTGGACTCTGGATGTATGGTATTTATGTTTACTCTTTCCTGGATCTATTTAAAGGGAGAGCCACTGGGAGAAAAATGAAGCTATAACTATAATCCCTGGCCTTCTGGTGCCATGGCCCTACACTTTGCTAAAGGTTGATTTGTCAAGATAAATTACAATATTAATCTTTCATTTCAAAATAGAAGGCACAGTGTAACACATGGAGCAGTACTAACGTCTTCAGAACAATGTATAATAGTGTAGCAGTCTCCAAATCAGACAGCAACCTCTGCCTCCAGGATTCTGCTCTAAATTGTGGAAATATGTATACTTCTAGGAGTAATCCTCACAAACATTCTGAGAAATGAGATCCCAAGACAATTCAAATCCAACTTTTCAACTGAATTGCAAGCATTTTTAGAACCAATTTAAATTTCCATGATAGCATGAGGACAAAGGTATATTTTTCTGTCAGTGTCTTTTAATTAATGCAATAGCATCAAGATGACTCTCCAAAGTAATTTAAATTTGAGAAGTCAAGACTTTGGCAAGAATGCAAAAAGAATGCATGTAAAAATGCAAATAAAAAGTGTATTAAATCCTTAAAGCGATGTTCCTCTACACTCTAGAAAATCAAGCCAGCCTACCTAAACCAGTTCTTCTGTACAGGAATAAGCCACTGGGTGTGGTGACGCTGCTGTGACCCATAACAAATGAGATCAAGCATCACTTCCACACTCCCTCTGCACTCTGAGGCCGCAGCCTGCCTGTCAAGCTCATGTGAGCCTCATGAATTTGCAGGACCGAAACATTTAAATCAAAAATTACACCAAAGCTGTAGGGATGCATTTTAGAACACTCTGGAATAGCCACCTAGTTAAAAGCAGACTTTTCCTGAGGATCCGGTTCAAATTCCAGTTGTGCTATTAACTTGGCCCTTCAGTGTTACATTTCCCTCCTCTTCAAATAGGTACACTGCTATTTCCTTCCTAGAGTTGTGAGAATTAAATGCGTCGACACTGTAAAGCTCTTGGAACAGTGCAAGGCATGAACCAGTACTTAATATACTTCATTTTAATACCATTGGCCCAAAGAAACTCATGGATTTAGATTTGCATGCTCTAGAAAAGCAAACACATAAAAAGTGTTTCTTGTTGTTTTTAAGACAAGGTCTCCTATTATAGTCCAGGCTGGCCTTGAGCTCGCAGCAATCCTCCCGCCCCAGTCTCCCAGTGCTGGGATTACAGGAGTGCACCACCACTCCTGGTTGGGGCTACACTAGCACCCTCACAAGGGTCCAACGCTACGATTAGCTCATTGGTATAAACGCCTGCCTGGCAAGTGCAAGGTCCTGAGTTCAGATCCTTTGTACCAAAAAAAAAAAAAAAAACGCGAACACCAGGCATGGTGGACCACAGGGGGGCCTTGTCTCAAATACACCCCCCAAAAGTAACGTTTTTCGCAACCTAACAGTGGACACACTACCCATGCACCAAGGAGCGCCGGGTGGGGTGGCGCAGCCCACGCATTGCCGCAGGCTCTCGGGACCGACCCCCACTGAGGGCGGAGCCTTGCGACGAAAGGGGCCAGCAGCCTAGCCAGGGTGTGTGGGGGCAGAGCAACGTCTAGGGGCGGGGCCTTGAGGTCACCGCCCCCAGGCGAATGCAGACGGTGGGGGCGGAGCGACAGCGCTCGGGGCGGGGGAATGGGCGGGGTCTCGGGCGGGAACGTAATTGGGGCAGCCCTCCGGGCGCGGCGCGCGTTTCCGGCGTGCGCAGCGAAGCGCAGGGGCGGGGGCACCGGCGGCTCCCAATAGCGCACAATGAGCTAGCGCTGGGCGCCGGAAGTGGGGCCGAAAGAAAACACGGAGAGGGAGCTGGGCCGGGGCAGGAAGCGGCGAGGGACGGCGGCGGAGGCGGTGAGTCCCGAGGCACCTTCTCGTCGCGTCCTTCCCGGCTCGCCCCGGGCGGGGTGTCGGGTGAGCACGGTCTCCCGAGCCGGAGGAGAGGTCGGGCCGGGGGGAGGTACGTTGGCCTCCTGCTCTGCCGGGCTCCTCACCCCGGTGTCGGCGATCGGGAGCCTCTAGGCTGGCGGAGACTGAGCTCCTAGGTTCGAGTCCGCATCTTCACTTTGTGTCGGACTCTGCCGGCCGGAAGAGAGGTCGGTCAAGGCCCTCGTTCCCGGGGTCCTGTCAGTCGGGGCACCCCGGCAGCCCGGCGAGCCGGGGGGTCACTTCCTGCTTGCGAGCCCCGCGGTGGCCAGGCGGTCAGGAGCCTACTCTGCCTCGGCCGGTCCAGGGTGGATACTGAGGCAGATCGGGGTGGGGTGGACCCTGGATCCCAGACGAGGGGGAGAGTTGCTGTTCGTGGAGATACCGAATTTGTGGGTTGGAGAATGAGAAATGAGAGGGCTGGCTGTCCCCTGGTCGGAAACCCAGCCCTTCGGATTGGATCGGGACCTCGGTCGGAGCCCAGCCCCTCCGCAGCCCCCGGGACAGGAGCTAGTGTGTTTGGAAAAGTGACGCCAAAGCGACCTAGGCGTGAATTGAGAGGAAATGCAGCCTGTTCGCTTAAAGTTTCGGTTACTTTGTATAATACTTAAAAACAACTGCAACTTTTAAAAACCGTTTTGGGAGTTTTGCAACCGTATTGGCTGAGAATGGGGTTTCTTTGAAGAGAGAAGCTTTTGTTACAAAGGTAAAAGCTGACCAACTTGGTGTAGCATTTTACTACAATTTTTGAGACGGTAGGAGTTTCTCTGATTCATAGATTCATCTTCACACTAAATAGTACTACTTTTTATGAATATTATAGGAGTAAGCCTCCTAAATTCTAGTGTAATCTGCTGATTACTGGTAATATAATAGAATCAAAAGAAAAAATAGGAAAGTTTCCTGCAGACTTTTGGGCATCAGTGTGATAAATGTGTACCGTATTTTGTATACTTGATATGACATCTTGTTATAGTCTATTGTTTTTTCAATGCTTTCTTTCAGGTGCAAAGTAAGAACATTGAAGTTAAAGACCATGGGAGATGCAGCAAAACCTTATGTTGTGAAGGGCACTAAAGGCCGAGGAACTGTTGATGATGATGATTTCAGAAGGGGTCACCTCCAACAAGATTATTTAATAATGGATGATTATGCAAAGGGCCATACCAGTAAAATGGAAAAGGGCCTGCCAAAAAAAAAGATAACACCTGGAAACTATGGTGGTACACCCAGAAAAGGACCGTATCCTGCTTCCAGCAATCCGTATGCATTTAAAAACCCAATTTACAGTCAGCCCGTTCGGGTGAATGACAACCACAAAGATCAGAGTAAGAGATGGCTATCCGATGAACTTACTGGTAATTCAGACAACTGGAGAGAATTCAAACCTGGACCTAGAATTCCCGTCACAAGCCGACAAAGAAAAGACTCATTTCAAGAAAGTGAGGACAGTTACCGGTGGCAGGATGGACGAGGCTGCAGGACTGTGAGACGCCTGTTTCATAAAGACCTGACAAGCCTGGACACCATGTCAGAACTGGAAGCTGGGAGTTCTGGTAATGTGTTCCAGCTTGTTAGGTTACAGCCCCAAAGTTGGCAGTGTCCTTTTTCATCCAAATAAGTTTGTTTTCTGCAGTTTCCAGTTTTTCATAGTTTATGCTTCTAAAAGAGGTCACTTATTTAATGTGATTATTTGAAGGTTTATAGTCATATATTTGGGCAGCTTCAATACATTTCAAGTTTCGGTTTATTTTATCACATGGTTCATTTTACATTAGTGAACATGTTTTCCATACAGTAAAAAAATTTTTATTGAAGAGTATGGTCTATACCATACTTTCTGAATAGTATGTATGTATTTTCAAAAGTGTATTTATAATGTTGCATTTAAATGTGTTCATAATATAAATGACATAAAACTTTAAAAATTTATTGATTTAAAAACTCAGTACAAGCCCAACACATTGCCTACCATAGCAAAGATGCCGGTTGGTGAAGTTTCATCCTCCAGAGGAAGATAACCTGAGATTTCTGTTTTTTAAGAGGGAGCAGCCAGAACCAAGAATTACAGGCCAGCCTGGGAGCACAGGAAGGCACCTATTTAAGAGAGTCAGGGTGTAGTTGGAGCTAAAGAGCACTTTGCCTTGCTTGCATAAGGCCCATGGGGGAGGGAGATTTGCAGATGTGGCAACAGGGTTGAGAAACATGAATATGGAAAGTCAGAATACAGATACCAGTTTTACTGTTTACTTTCAGTGAAATCAATACCCGTATCTCAGTTCTTTAACATGCTTTGTAGTTTACCTAAAGTGATTATTTACATTTTTCTAAAAGTTGTAGATTTTGCCCATGTGCAGTGATTTCTATAAAGCTATCTAATGGGTATATTTATTAAAGTGAATAAAGTTATAAATCAGATGGAGTACTTGGGAAGCTGAGGCAGGAGAATCATGGCAAGTTTAAGACCTGCCTGGGCTACAAAGTGAGCTCAAGACCGGCCTGAACTGCATAGTGAGACCCAAGAAGACAATATAAAAAAATGAAATAATATTTACTATGAAAATTATACTTGGAAAAATGGGCTTTTACATTTCCAGGCTGAAAACTTTTTAGTGGGTATACAGGGTAGGCTGCAGACTTTCCAGCAGTTAAAGTTCCTTAAGTGGATGCTTTCTAGATCTCCAGAAGTCTTTATCTTTCACAGTGACTATTCATGTTTGTAGTACAGCACTTGAATTTGGGACTCAAACATATAAGAATACTTAAAAGGAAAATGATTGTTTTTATCATTAGAATGTCTTAGAATAAAAATGGAAATTTTGCCAAGCATGGGGGTAGACTCCTGAAATTCTAGTACTCTGGGTGACCAAGGCAGGAGAATTGAAAGTTCAAGCCTTACCGTAGGTGAATTGATGAGACCCTGCCTCAAAATTTTAAAAAGATTGGGGATGTTGTTCAGTGTGAAGGCATTGGGTTCAATCCCTGGTTCAAAAAGGAAAAAAATTCAAGCATTCGTTAATATTAAATGGGGAAAGAGAGGCAGGCAAGTAACAGAAACAGAATGAAGTGTCACGGTATAAAGGAATTTAGTCAGGAGAGAAACTTCTTGTAATTGTTTAAGCTAGAAAGAACTCATAGCAGTCTTCTGATGGAGTGCTGTCCCAATGATCACAGTTCTACAAAGCAAGCAGCAGCACCTCACAGAGGTAAAATGTAACTAGACTTCCTTAGGCGGTGTGTTAGATGAGGAAGTGAAACTGAAATCAGCATTGTCACCCTGGCCATAAACATACCTCACTGGACCTGGAATCCTGACTGAGGGAAACTCAACATTTACTGATAATTTCTGAGCTTTTTGAGTTGCCTTTTTCTTTTTAAAGTTTATGTGTGTTTAAGTATTTATATGTTACAGTGTCCGAATGGGATGTGGACATTTAATTATCTATGATTGTTTTTTAGAAATTAAGTTGATTTTGGAAAGCACTTTTAAAATAAAGGTTTATAGATGAAAATTTTGCAACTAGACAGGTTAATAGGAAGGGACCATTTCAGACCAAATAAATAAATAATAATAATAATGTGTTGCATATACTCTTTTTTGGTCTTAGAAATGACTAAGAAAGTTGTTTAAATGTGTTGGAACAGGAAATACATTTTCTCTGTCTTTATCAGAGGTGATTCAAAAGTGCCCTTGTTTTCCCTATGAAATACAGGTATGTGCTTTCACATTTGCTAAATGAAGTATTCAGCTTCTGTTCCCTAAAAATTTTCATACAGGAGACATTAAGCTTTTGTCTGATGTTAGATACTTTAGAGAGAAATTCAATTTAATGTATAAACTTTGCATTCCATTCAAAGGGTCCCAAAAAGGATCTCATTAAAGGGGTTGACATGTCCTTAAAGCTAAGTTGTGTCTTTAGGAAGTGTCTTATTAACGTGAGAAGATGTAATGAGAGTAAATGAGTTGCTCTGGGAGTGGGTAACGAAGTGGAACCCAGGGGCTTCATGGTGAGTTATATCCTCAATCCCTTTTTTATTTTTTGTTTAGGCAGGCTCTTACCGAGTTGCCCATGATGGGCTGGAACTTGCAGTCTTCCTGTCTCAGCCTCCCAGAGTGCTGCAATTATCAGTAGGGGCTATCACCCCAGCTTTAGAGTTGCTTTTTTTCCCCCCATGCTGCCATATCCTTCAAATGCTCTAGATTTGAGACAGTGTCTTTAATGATCTTACCTGGAAAGCATCATTCAAACACACGTGCACTTTGTGAATAGAATAATGGACCAAACAAAATATGTGAAACTTGGCATGCTGAATATAGAGAACTCATTTTACAAAAAACTTGAAATGAGCCATGTAGTATTCCTTTAAGGAATTACGAAGAATTTTGAGAAGTACATGGTGTGGCCTTCCAGGAGCCCGTCCAGTGAGCTTGTGTTTGGCATTGTAACCCTGCAGGCCTGTGGCCCTCAGTTCAGGAGGGTATATTGTCTTACTAGTTGTGATGCATTCTAAATGTGAGACAGTGTACTCAGAAAGCATCTTGTAGTCATTTCTTCTGTTTTCATATTGTGAGGCAGAAGGCTGGATGTTAGGGTCTATACATACTTTAATCTGTGTTTCAGATCTCTACTTTGACTTAGTCCTCTGTCCTTGGACAAGTTACAGATTGTCTCAGACGACAGTGTCCCTCCCACTCCGTGGGCTAACATTAGCACTGGTGTCCAGATTACTGTCAGGATTAAACAAGGCCGCGCACAGTCAGGGCTTGCTCTACGTCTGCCACAACACAGAATGGCAACGGTAAATGCTGTCATCGTCATCTGGCAGAATTTCTGCAGCCACCCCGTGCTGTGTAAAAACAGTACATGTTAACCTTGGTCTTCACATGCAAAGAAGTCACTTTCTGGAAAAGGACAATACAGTTATGTCAAGAAGCAGTTGTGACCAAGAGAACAGAATTTACAAGGGGACTTGGTTACCTATCATTTACTCTTTCGTTAACTAATGCAGACTTTTCTAAAGGGTACTGTTCATGGAACTATAAATCTCTAGTGAGTATTTTCCTAGGTGAGAAATTTGTTATGACTACTGAAGTCCAATGTGTTTAGAGATCATTTATAATAAGCAAATTAATGAAAAAACACACTTCCAAGATAAAAATTCATCTCAAAATTTGTTCAGATTAAGAGTACTACTGGTCTTAAAAGATTGTTACAGATTTGTTGAGGGTAGGCAGAATGTTAAAATGGAAGAATTAGCCTGACTTTCTGGTCAGCTGATGAGTTACCTGTGAGTTTTGTTTGCTCAGTGTATTTTGATTGATTTTTTTTCCCTGAACTATGTTTTTCCTAACATTTAAATTTTTAAATTGTCACATATTGTAGAAACTTTTTGCAGACTGGCATTATATTCATCTGAAATAGTTTGAGCAGAGTGCTAGCTGTTTTTCTTTTAGAGCACTAGGCAATAAGTTTGTTGTTTTGTTTTTGCAGTGCTGGGAATCAAACCTAGGGCGTTGTATATAGTAGGCAAATTCTCTACTACTGAGCAATATCTCAAGCCTGGCAGTCAGTCTCCATCTCTCTGTCTCTCTCTCTCTCTCAACTTTGAAGCTTATACCTCCTTTTCTGACACAGAATTTTTAAAATTAGTTAATTCATTGTAATTGCTGTATTAGTAACAAATTTCCCTTAAAATTTGACAGAGGAATTGCCTCACACCAGGGCATTTTAGTAGGTTTATGTTTCCATGGACTAATTTGTGGTAAGCCATTTATCAGAAGTTTAATTTGAGTAATAAAATTTTATTTCTATGTGCTACAAATAACCAGTTTTCAAAATTTGATAGAAGTCATCAAAGCTATTTAAAACAAGTTTTTGTAATTTAGTCCCACAGGCATGTTCAGTTTCACAGATTGAAAAATTGAAAACTTAAAAGGGGGAACAGATTCATTTATTCTAAGGCTTGTAGAACTTACAGCAGTGAATAAACAAGTAAATTTGTACTTAGAGAACACTTTTAAGTATCAATTGTTTTTTCTTTTGAAATGCACTCAGTATGCAGGCAAATCAATGAAGTGAACATGGAAGTAGAAATAAAATGGGTAGGGTAGACGTGGTGACACATGCCTGTAATCCCAGCATTTGCATATAGTTATCCTTAGTCAATAAAATTTTGGCTTGAATGTCTCACTGTTAATGGCAGAACCCAAATTGTATGTTACTGAAAGTTTAAGTTGTAACTAAATGGTTTTTGTCACTCCAGATGAAGATTTCTGAGTTCTAAAGGTATGCAATATTGTCCATATTGCCCAATAAGAAATAAAAGCAAATGTGGGTGGTTTGCAGTGGAACAGTGGGTTCTCACAAGTATATTAGAAAGTTCTGCTTTTTACCCAGTTGTGATATTACTCAGTGTCACAATATTTCCCCTATCTTAAGAAAACAACAGGAAGCAGCGGTCTCGACCCAGGAAGCCACGGAGGACTAGAAATGAGGAGAGTGAGCAAGATGGAGAGTTAGAAGGCCCTGTGATTGACGAGTCTGCGCTTTCCGCCAAGGAGCTGCTGGGCCTGCAGCAGGCAGAGGAGCGGCTGAAGAGAGACTTCATTGACAGGCTAAAAAGGGTAACACCTTGCCACCTGTGCTTTAAGCCAGGCGTTGCAGCGCCCACCTAGACCCCAGCACTCAGAGACTGAGACAGGAGGAGCACAAGTCTGAGGCCAGGCTGGACAGTTTAGCAGCTTAGCAAGCTTTTGCCTCAAAACAAAAAATAAAGAGGCTGGGGATGTAGGTCAGCCCGAGGGCCCTGGGTTCAGTCTCCATTACTAAAGGGGAAATTAATTCCTCGTGTTAAACAGTGTTAGTAGTTGAGAGCACAGTACAAGCTGCAGTGAATAGGTGTCCCACTTTGATTACCAGTGTTTAATACAACGTAAAAAGTGGTAGTAAGATGTACAGTAATGTCATTCTTCTTAGGTGATTGTGAGGTGGTGATAAAGTGAGACACTGATGTACCATTTTAGAAATAAACCATCTTTCTGCCTAGTCTGGCTTATGTATACATTTAGAATAGATCTATCAATCTTTTCAAATTACAGAGACCACGAAACTGCCCTACAGCAAAGTACACCTGCAGACTCTGTGATGTTTTAATCGAGTCTGTTGCATTAGCCCATAAGCATATCAAAGAGAAGAGGCACAAGAAAAACGTGAAGGTAAGCTTCATGTGGCCATGACTTTGCTTAAGTCTGTGAGATTAATATGTTTATATTTTGTTTGTTGAATTTATTTTAGCCAAAACACTTAATACTTACTCTGATGTTCTTGTTGGGTAAGATGATAAGACTCTGATGTATGTCCTTATGCCAATAATACAGCAAATAATCAGTTTGTCCGTGGTGTTGTTAATATTCTGCTTTGGACTTTCTCTGTACTCCTGCATATTGTCTGTTATCATGAACCTGTGCATAAAATATGTATGTTTGATAGGGTAAAGACTGACACAGCTAAAATGAGAAAGAGGGCTGAGAAAAAGATTCCCAAAAAATCCTGCAAGGTGTTTGTCTTAGTGAATGGTAGAAACTAAAAACTATGTGTGAGTCATTTTTAATCTCAACATTGATCTTAAAAGGAAAAGCAGGAGGAAGAATTGCTCACTACGCTACCCCCGCCAGCGCCTTCCCAGGTCAGGGCAGTCGGCCTTGCCATCGACAGAGTGGTGCAAGAGTTCGGCTTACATGGCGAGGACTTGGAACAGAGGCTGCAAGTTAAGTGCGTGGTGGGAAGTGTGCTCCAGCACAAGTTGCCAGGTACACTCTCGGTTTGTCTTCAGTGCACCAGCACATTTTCAGTACCTGTCGCTTAGTAAAAATATACTTGCCGTGGCCTGGACCTTGATTTTTAGTGTGTTTTTTATTTGTTTGGGTTTTTTGGTTGGTTGGTTGGTTGGTTGGTTTGTTTGTTTTTTCTGAGAGGGCTGGTGTTTTCCTGGCTTTTCTTAAGATTTTCATATGCGTTGTCATTATAAACCTGTTTTCATGATGCAGTAAATTTCACTGTGTGATAAATGTTAATATAGTTGAATGAATCATAGTCAGGCACCATGGGACTCCTGCATCTATATTGTTTTACTTTCCTATCTAAATTGACACAGAATTTTTGAATTAAAATAAAGAGAAATATCCTGGAATCATTTGCAGCATCTAAAAGCAGCTTTGAGAAACCAGTTTGTTGAGTAGTTTTTAATTGGTTTTGTTGTTGGATTTGTTTTTAACATGTCTTTTTTATTATTTTTAATTTAGGTTAGTTTTCTTTTGAGGCAGGGTCTCACCATATCGCCCAAGCTGGCCTTAAACTCCTGTGCCCAAGCAATCCTCCTGCCACAGCCGTCTGATTAGTTGGGATTATAGGCACATGCCACTGATTTCTTTATAAGTTTAGATCAAAGGTGCAAGTAAAGTTGAGGGGGACAGCAGTTTCTGAAATGCTGCTTAGGAAATTGTAAGGCCAGCTGTGGTAAATGTCTGATTCAGCAGCTGCCAGTCGTTGGTGGCAGCAAATCCCACCCCCTTGCACTGATCATTTTTGTTGCAATAAATGTTTGCTGTGCATCAGAATTATCTGTGGAGCCATGGATAATCTTTTTTAGAAAGTCTCCCTTTGAGGAAGTTTCACAGGTGATCCTGATTCATAGGGCACAATATTGCTTAGATATATCACTTTACAACTCTTCAACTTGTCCTATTAGGAGATCTTGCATATAGTATTTGTAATACTTATTAATAAATACTAATACTAACATTAAACACCACTATTTTACGTGCATGCATATTCAATAATTACTTATGGTGTAAAGTATCTCCTGAATACTTATTGTTTCAGTGATTTTTGCCATACGATTCTGTGTAAAATTGTACAGTACTTCGTCAGGAAAATCCCCCCAAAAATCACTTGAATTAGCAAACTAAAAAAAAAGAAAGTTCTGTGATAAGAAGGGCTATTTTAGCAAAATATTAGTGAAACATTGAAAATAAATGTCATAAGCTAATATAGGGGTACTTACATATACACCTGGCTTCCTCTGGGGAGGAAAGACATACTGTGTATGTTTTTGTTTTCCTCAGTACTGGCTATTGAGTCCAGTCTTTACACTGAGCTGCATCCCCAGCCCTTTTTTCTTTTTTTATGTTTTGAGACAGACTCTTACAGAGTCACTGAGTTTCCTGTGCTGGGCTCAAACTTGCAATCTTTCCACCTCAGCTTCCCAGAGTGCTGGGATTACATGTGTGCACCACTGTGCCCAGATGTTTGCTTCTGCCTAGCATTTCAAGGTGTATCAGTCTTGTAATTATTTTCACAAGTTTTTCTAGAGGAATTTTGTCAAACGCTTTTCATAGTAAGTTAAGTCATATTTAAAAAACATACTGAAAGCTGAATTTCATTACTGCGTTACTGAAACAAGCTCTGTACAGTAAATTTTTCTTATGTATGCTTCCTAAAAGGTGAAATGTTTGCATTAGCTCTTGAGTATACTATAAAGAGTTGTGGAGGTTTTTTTGTTTATTTGGGTGGGGGTTTTATTTTTTGAGACAAGCACTCTGTGGTACAGGCTGCCCTTGAACTCACTGTGTTACTGTATAGCCCAGAATGGTCTTGAAACCACAGCACTCCTGCTGCCTCAGCCTCAGTCTCCTGAGTGCTAGGATTACAGGTGGGCACCACCACACTTGGCTCACTATAGTTTGTAAATGTAAACTAGGCATCATTTCTCAACTTTCACATTTTAAAAATCACCACAGATGGCTTTCTCTATAAAAGGTGAGCATGGTAACATAGCAGATGTGAACGTGTTTAGAAACTGACACAGAAAGGGTGACTTGAACCACCTGCTGGTATGTGGCCTGGCCCTCCTGTCCAGCGTCAGCCTGAGCACCAGGGGTTGAAGCCAGCAGAGCAGGGTGGACTCAGATCAGAGCTGCTGGGCAGCGGGATGAGATCACGGCCCCATCTGGAACATGTTAAGCTAAAGTACAGCCTTGCCCTTAAGTAGAGTTAAGGACAAAGCAAAGAACCCCCATTGCTGTCCTTTGTTTATGCCAGACTTGACTAGTTTTGTTTTGTTTGTGGTTTCATTTGTGAAATAGCACTGTTTTATTACAATTTTAGAAAAATTTTTACTTTTATTTATGACTTTTATGTATTTATTTTTAGATTGTTCTCTAAGATTATATGGGTCTTCCTGTAGCCGATTGGGTTTCAAAAATTCGGATGTAAACATTGACATTCAATTTCCAGCCATTGTAAGTATGAAATGAAATATCGGATTTTCAGAGTGGTGTGGAAATTCTTTCAAATGTGAACTATGTATGAATATATTTTAAATATTTGAAGATACATTTAGTGTAATGGTGACAGCTTTTTTCCCCAGTATTTCCCAGTTTTTAATGTCTTCTGCCTTTCTGCAATCTCATAGCTTCAGAGAACTTCTTTTTATACTTTACAGATTTTTGCATTTATTTTACTGTAAAGATCTTTTATACTTGTATTTTTAGTTTTCTAACCATATGAGTCTTTTTGGGTTTTTGAGACAGGGTCTCGCTGTGTAGCCCAAGTTGGCCTCAGACTCACAGCAGTTCTCCTGCCTCAGCCTCCTGAGTTCAAGGATACAGATATATGCTACCACACCTGGCTGTGAATCTTATAGGGTTGTTTTCTTTTGAAAATAAGTTTTCCTGGTAAAATCAACTTTCTGGTGACAGAGGAATTCGTATTTGAAACAATGTAGGTCTGTAAAATCTTTTATTTTAAAGCCAAATTAGTTCCTGAGTTCCTTTTTATATGCCAATTATGTTAAAAGTTAGGCTTTCAAACAACCATATCTAGCCGGGATTTCTGTTCCAGATGTGTGATTCACAAAGATGCTGGTCAGTCAGAGGCGCAGCCGGGGAAGGGCGTAGATTACCTGCTTCCCCGCCAGTGTCCTACAGCCCCTTTACAGGCTCTGTCCTGCGGCTTGGGTTGCTTGTTTAAAAACACAGATTTCATAGCTCCACCCACAGGTGTTCAGTTTCTTAGCCTCTTACTCTGTGCTACACTTGATTGTTACAGCTGTCTGTACAACAAATCAGTAGATTTTATGTTCTTTTAATCTTCCTTAAATTGCAATCATTGGTTTTCCAGCCATGGGCCTTATTTTGTCTGGTGGTGTTTCTTCATTCGTTAGCTAAATCTCTTGTCATATGGCAGGTACTCTATTCTAAAGGGCAAAGCCAGATAACACAGCTCCCCTTTTGTGGAGCTCCTGTTTAGTGAAGGACATGAATAGCTACTGTTTTCTCGAGTATAATGAGAGGTGCAGAGAAACAAGGTCTGGGGTAGAAGACAGGTGCTGCCCAGGGACACAGCCTTCCTGAAGGCCTCTTTTTGAGGCTGCATGGAACCGAGCTTTCATCAGAAGGAAGCTGGCCCCACTTCTGGAAAAGGCCAGAGCCAGCTCTTGCAGGTCTGACTGATCTTATGGGGAGAATCTAACTTGGACCTAAGGGTTGTCAGAGGTCACTGAGCGCTCTGAGGCTCCCACTGGTGATTTTAAGTGGTTTCAGCCATGTATAGCACCAGGCTTAGAGGAAGACGGTGTGGCAGTGGGAACCAGTGGCCTGTCTGTTGCAGTGTCTTACAGATATGAGGTGATGTGAACAGTGTGAAAACCTTCAGCTTCCACTTCAAGATTGCGGGTAAATGCCTGTCATCACCATAGTCTGGGAGGCTGAGGCAAGAGGATCACCAGTTTAAGCCCAGCCTGTACAACTTAGTGAAATCCTGTCTCAAACTAAAAAATTAAAATCAGGCTGCATTTGTAGCTCCACATGAAGACTCTGGGTTCAGCCCTGAGTTCTGGGGACAGAGTTGCTGGAAGGTATCATCTTACTCATTTTTCTGATGGCTTTGACAAGGCACCTGCCACTTAGAACCTGAGGAAGAAGAGGTTTGTTCAGCTCCCAGTCTGTGGCTTAGCCCATAGCTCGCAGACTCGAAAGCAGAGAGGTTCAACATGGGGTCATGGCTGAGGAGACCCACTCACAGCCTGGCGACAGGGAGACAGAGAGAGCAAAGAAAGACTTGGAGCAGAGAGAAACCTTGCGCCCAGTAACCAAATTCTGCCTCCCAACATCACTCTTACTTGTGACCTCATCAGTGGGCTAACTCACTGATGATTGCCACGCTCCATGACCCAATCCTCCCCAAAAGCCTCATTGAGAAAGTGGCATATGGGCTTTGGACAGCCATAGAGATACAAACCATAATGGGGTGATTACCTTAAGAAGAACTAGTTTAGCTGGGTGTGGTGGCGCACACCTGTAATCCCAGCACTTGGGAGGCTGAGGCAGGAGGATCTCCACAAGTTTGAGGCCAGCCTGGGCTACATAGAGAGTTCAGGCCAGCCTGAACTGCATAGTGAGACCCTGTCTCAAAAAAAAACAGCCAGGGATTTAACTCAGTGGCACACTGTGCGTGGCAAACACGAGGTCATGAGTTCGATCCCTAGTACCAAGAAGAAAAAAAAACAAACATCAGGAGTTAGTCAGTGATAGTTCTCTTTCGTCCACACTCCTCGTCATGTGGTGTTCGTCTCTGTCTTTGACTCACATTTATGCACATTTAATGATAATTTGTTTCCTGTGGTACTAACATGTATTTGTAATTTGGAAAGAAATTTAGAGAACGTCAGACTGTTACGCCAGTGAAGCAGAATGCTAAGGATTATTTCATTTATTTGTTTGTTTATTTCCTAGATGTCTCAACCAGATGTCCTCTTACTTGTTCAAGAATGTTTAAGGAACAGTGGTAAGGCCAAATTCTTTCCACGTTTTGGTGTTAATGGTTTTTTGTCTATCAATTGGATATGTCTTAGCAGATTCTGAAAACAGGAAGTTTGTCATTAAAACTCCTTACATTGAGTAATACTCAAAGCAAAAATGAAAGCAAATACCAATGAATTATTATTACCTAGTTAGAATCCTATTAGTTGTATGCAAAATAACTATCTCAAAGTGAAGCTTTTAGCTTAAAAACATTACTATTTATAAAAATTGAAGACATCTTAGACCATGACTAAAAATGCAAAATATGTAAAGTTTATTCTTAAGACTAAAACTAAAGGATAACCTGCTTCATTCAGCCATATCAGTAGGTACTTTACAACCAGTGAGTTGGTGTACACAGCCTGGCTTGTGAGCCCACCGCTGGGTGTTCCCGGCCAGCTTATCAGTTGTGCTGAGCCAGAAAAGTCCACACTGGGGCTGTGTCCCTTTCTCTGCTTTACCTGGGCTCCTCAGGTGCCCCATACCTTGGTTTAGTCATTTTTATTCTTTCAGTTTTGGTTGAATAAAATATTTAAACATTTCTATTTCAGCCAATACATATTTTAACACATTTTAGTAGGTTTTGCATTAACCTTTTTAAATTTACTACTTGTATGTCTGTCTTGTCCACAGAATATTTAAATGTTTGATCAAAAAAAAAATTTCTTGCTGGGGATTTAGCTCAGTGGCATAAGCACCTGCCTGACAAGCACAAGGTTGTGAGTTTGAGCCCTGGTACAAAAAAAAGTTAGATCCAGTGATATGCTTGCTAATTTCTCAACAAACGTTAGCTTTGCAAAATAAGGACTTTGTAATTTAATGTGCTTACTTGCATCATAAATATGACCATTTTTCTCTTTTCAAGTCATTTCAGAATTTTATTTGGTAATCATCTTTGAAACAGTTGAGCAGATAGGCCACAGCTGTACTGGTACTCAACCTAGTTCTACTTTTAAACAAAGTCCTCAATAAGCTACTGAGTGTTTGTTCTTCTTTCTCAGACTCCTTCACTGACGTCGATGCTGATTTCCATGCTAGGGTTCCAGTGGTAGTGTGCAGAGAAAAGCAAAGGTCTGTTTCTTTAAACTGTTGATAATCATCAATTTGCCAAAAGCCACAAGTACTTCACTAGATCTTAATGCCCATCTTCTAGAATGGTAATATGGTTAGATCACATGCTTTCTATTAGCGTCCTCCCTTATACTTTTGGCATTTGATCAAGAGGAGGAAATCTTTTCTTTTCCAGAAATGAAAATAGGGTCTGGGGATTTAGCTCAGCGGCATAAGCACCTGCCTTGCAAGCGTGCGGTCATGATCCCCGGTACCAAAAACAAGAAAGAGAGAGAGAGAGAGAGAGAGAGAGAGAGAGAGAGAGAGAGAGAGAGAGAAAGAAATGGCTCACCAGGTGTAGGGGCACACTTCTCAGATACCAGCTATTTCAGAGGCTGAGATGAGAGGCGTGCAAATTTAAGACCATGTGGGCAACTTAACAAGACCGCATCTCAAAATAAAGTTTAAAAAAGAAAGAGTGGTTAGGGATATAGCTTAGTGCCAAGAGCATGTGTGAAGCCCTGGGTTTGATTCCTTATACCACCAAAAAAAAAGAATGGAAAAAATATAAGAAAGAAGTATATCGACCCATCTCAACTTGGTAAGAAACTTATCAAATGGTTGCTTGCTCTAATCACCTTTACATAATTTCCTTTTCTTCATAATTCCCCCCAAAAATATTTTTAATATGTAAAAACACAAAGTTCTAATTCTAAAAAAGTACAGTTTATCCAGAAATTAGCTGCTGTATTTTTTGGTAAATTCCAGTTTATCAAATGAGTTTTTTTATTTTTAAATTATTTATTGTCATTGTGGTTTAGCTATTGGTGTGAAAGATCTTGATACTTGAATAACACTTTTTCTCCTCTCATCCTCTCACTCGTCCCACCAGCGGTCTCCTTTGTAAAGTGAGTGCAGGAAATGAAAATGCCTGTCTGACAACAAAGCACTTAGCTATTCTTGGAAAACTAGAACCAAGGCTGGTTCCTCTGGTGATCGCGTTTAGGTACTGGGCAAAGGTTGGTGCCAGTTCTTTAAGTGTATAAAAGCATTCTGTGTAGGAATAACCTGATGCTTTAATTTTATAGTTTAATGTTTAGATGCATATTTGTAGACATCAATAAAGTAGACACGTAAATGTTAGAATAAAAACTAACATATACAAAGTTAGAGTTCTATTTCACTATAACAGTATTGCTTAAAAGATTAAAATGATTGTGGTGCTTACTAAAAATCAGATTGGGGTCAGGCCAAGAACTTTTATTGTAGCTAGTTTCCTAAGATGATTTCCTAGGCAGAGTAAGGTTTGAGGTAAACACACACTGTTTCCAGTAACACCCAGAACCTCCAAAAAAAAAAAAAAAAAAAAGATTCTCTATCTGGTCTAATAACACTTCTGTGATGTTTCTTAAATTATGCCAAGTTCTCTGATAAGCAGTAGTGCGTTTAATATTTCCCAAAATGTAAGGTCACATCATGATTATAAAATTGAGATTCTGTAAGGTTCATAGGGGGGAAAAAAAAGTTGTACTGATTCAAGCATAGCAGTAAGGAGCGGTAGTGCCGTGTCTTGCATCCGGGATGGGCACTCTACCGGGTGAATTGCTAAGCACAGTGTGCTCTTCTTTAAAAGTCCTCCCCTGTGTCTTCGCTCAGCAGGCCAAGTTTTCATAGTCATTTCCAGTAGCATGGGTAAGTCTGCCCATGTTTTCTTCCTAATTGCCTTCATGACCAGAACACACATCTGTGGGGCTTGCGCTGAGCTAAGAGGACGGTTAAACTGAGCAGAGTTAGTTGGCATCTACTCGGAACTGAATCGTTTTTATTTCACTAACATGTTTTAAGGAAGAGCATGGATTTACTGTAGATAACAAATCGAAATAATATGTTAGAGCTTTTTCATGAGTAAAGTAACAGGATTAAATTCTTAAAATTGTTGCCCAGAAACACAAAATGCAGTTGCTGCAAAAGTACAAGGAAATTGCGTATTGTGTCACTGTGCTGCTTGTTGTTGCTGTTTGCAGTTGGTTCTGTTTCATTTCTGCAGTGCTAGACCTGCAGATGAACTGTCGCTCAGCCCCTGCTCTGGTGCTTTCTTCTGAGGCATCACTATATGTTATATAATGTGTGAGAGTGAAGTTACAGGCTGTAAACCAGATTATGTCAGTCACAGCCTGGTGAGAAAAACGTCCCTCCTTCCTCTCATCCCTCACAGCTCTGTGCCATCGACCGCCCCGAGGAAGGAGGCCTGCCGCCGTACGTCTTCTGCCTGATGGTCGTCTTCTTCCTTCAGCAGAGGAAAGAACCACTTCTGCCAGTGTATCTGGGATCATGGGTAGGAGACTTTGCTTACATAACTGATCTTGATGCTGTGACAGACCTACAGATCCTTCCTTGAATAACTTAAAAATGTAAAAGCCTAACCAAAACTGAAATAGATTTGCTTATTCTACTAGAATGAATATCCATATTGTTACTGCTAAAATGTTAATATATGTATTAATAAGGTGCTGCTTATATCCTGTTAGGGGTATTTCTCGCTTTCTAGATAGCACATTCTTAGTTTTTGAAATATCTGTAGTCCTGAAGGTTTCAAACATAAGATTTTGACCCTCTTTAAAAATTTAATCATTTGAGGCAGGTGTGGTGACTCATGCCTGTAACCCCAGCACTCAGGAGGCTGAGGCAGAAGGATTACTGCAATTCAAGGCCAGCCTGAACTGCATACATAATGAGACCCTGTCTCAAAAAGAAAAAAAAAAAATTTAATCATTTGATACATTCTTTCTTGGGGTACAGTTTTCTAATCTGATACTTGAATTCACACATCATCTCAAGAGAGTAGGACTCAGCTCATTGTAACTTACATTCTTTTTCTTTTGCTCATTAATAACATGGGGCCTTGTTCCATAGCACAAGCTGGCCTCAGATGCCTGGCAGCCAGTCCTGCCTAGCATCCTAGGTCTGGGTGTGCATTGTGCACCCTCATACTCTGCCATGTGCCACATTCCTCTCTCCATAGTCATCTGTCATTGGCACGAGTGTGTAAGACAGACAGGGTTTGTCTTTGACTGTTGAGAAGAAATCTTCAGGTTTTGCTCAAGAGTAGTGTGTAGCCCTTAGTGGTAGAACTGGAAACTCACTAAAGCAACACTGAATTTGATTTTATCATTTGATTTTTTTTTTCAGTATTTGATAACAAAAATAAGTATATGGTGATTAAATACAAGTGACTCAAGTAAGACGTACTGTGCTTTCTGAACCACAGTGATCGGCCAGTCTCAGCATTTAGTCAGGCGTTGGTTTGCAGGCTTCTGCCAGAATCTTGGTCAGAACTGCAGAGAAGGTTAGGGGAAAGGAATCAGTGCTATTCATGTCAGGTACACCTATCAGGTTATTTCTGTAGGAAACTGAGAGCTTCATGATTGTATTATCAAAGTTTCCAAATAGCCCAAGTTCTAGCCAGTAAATGTAAAAACTTCATATTGGAAGCTTATTTGGGCCAAAGATACGGCTCAGCAGCACAGCACCTGCTTGTCAAACACAAAATCAAAAATCATTAGTTTGTTTCCCAGTACCAAATAAATAAATAAAATCTATTTACTCACCTCAATTCTCTGGAAAGAGAAAAAGGAATAGAGATAGTGGAGAGAAATAAAAATATGGTGTCAAACAACTGTGGGTCAGGTACTCAGCATTGTGACATGTATGTTATGGAGTGCCAGGAGAACAAAAAGCTAATAAAAGAAATGTTTGAGAATTTTCCAAAACTATTCCAGAACCACACAAGTGTGGGTCAAACTAAAGATAGGAAATTAGGCTAAGAAGCTGTCTACTAGAGTACCACGGTCTGAAGTTTATTTAACCACATTCACTAGTTGCTAAGTCCAGAATGTCAGCATCTGTTAGAAAAAAGGACCCAGAATTTTCACAGTGTAAGATAGCGTTTACAGTGTCCACAATGTGATCCAAAATTATTCATGGTACAAAGACCCAAGAAAATGATACCCACTGTCAAAGAAAAAGAGCAGTTGCTGACTCTGTTAACTTTCTGTCACTGGGGCAATATAGCTGAGAAAATCAGCTTAAAAGGAGGACAGGTAAATAAGGGCTGTGATTTCAGAGGTTTCATTCCATGATTATGTCCCAGTTGTTTTGGGCCTGTGACTGTGTAGTACACATTGTGGCAGGAGCACATAGTAGAGGAAGGAAAAAAAAAAAGAGAGGTCAGAGTCTCAATATCCCCTCAAAACTGTCCCCAGTGACTTACATTGCCCTAGACCAAACTTCCTAAAGGTTCTGCCTCTTCGAAATAGTGCCTCAAGTGACTAGCTGTGTTAGCCTTTGGAGGGCAATTAGGGCCCAAACCGTAACACCTCAGAGGAACCAAATGTGCACACTATCAAAGATTTATAGCATTACTCCATGATATAAAATACATACACTTGTGTTGAATGAAGAGACGGGAGATACCAGCCAGAGAAAAGTAAAAAAATCTAAAAAGGATCAAATGGAAATTTTTAAGGCTGAATGGACAAATAGAAAACAAATAACTAAAATGTTAGATTCAGTGATACAAAAAATTAAATACTAATGGCTAAAACACGCCTATTAATAGGCATAGATTATCAGAATGAATTTAAGAAGCAAAATCCAGTGCTATGCTTCTAGAAAAATACAATAAGTAAAATATAAGGATAGATAAGATGAAAGTAAATGAATGGAAAAAGTTATACCTGTAAACTGTAATTAAAAGTACATTTGAGGCCATATTAATATCAGATGAGATAGACTTCAAGAGAAAAAAGATTATCAAAGATAAAAGGTGTATTTCGTTATGATGTCTACTAGAACAACAGTCAAAATACTTGCTTTAATTAAGAGAACACCAAAATGTACACTGAAAAAATTGATGAAGTGTCAGGAAATTTTGACATCCTTGTCCACTCTTGACTCCTGTGCTAGCTAGACAAAATGTCAGTGTGGACATGGGTCCTATAGATGCTATCAATCACCGTGACCTAATATTTGTAGAGTATTTCACTCAGTAAATAGAGAGTACACATTTTTTTCAAGTGCATGTAATATGCCCACCAAGGACAACCATATACTGGGTCATAAGAGCAGTTGCAATACACTTAAAGAATTGGAATGCTGTGTCCTCTGACCACAGTGGATTAAGTTAGAATTCATATAGTTATAAAGTATGAAGGTACTTAGTCAAAATATATATATGTATATATATAGGATTAATGCACATTAATGCACATCTGTGTAGTCTATGGATCAAAAACCACATAGGAGTTAGAAAGTATTTGTAACTACTTACCATGCACAGTAGGTAGTACAGCTGTGTAATCCCAGTCCCTTGAGGCTGAAGCAGGGTCACATGAGATTAACAGCTCCAGGCCACCCTCAGCAAAGTAGCAAGAACTTCTTAAAAAAAAATTGGAGATTCAGTAAAATAGTTCACACAGAGGTATCTGTAAGTTTCATTCGCTTAAAGTAAAAAAAAAAAAAAAAAAACTAGGGACCTAAAGTGTGATTTCAGAGAGCTAGAAATCAGAAACCAAAATAAACCCAGGTGGGGGAGGGGATAGCAGGAAGTAAACAGTAAAATGAGAACAAAGTCAATATGTAGAAAGTAGACTGACAGAAAAAATTAGCAGTTCCTGACTGTCTCTGTGATTAGCAGCATCATGCTTAGGCTAGTTACAAGGGCACATACCTGCAGTCCTGTAGTCCTGGCTGTTTCTGAGGCTGAGACAGGAGGATCACTTGAGCTCACATGTTGGAGACCAGCCTGGGCAGCATAGTGAAAATCCCATCTCAAAAAAAAAAGAAAAGAGAGAGAAAAGAAAACCAGTCTCAGGGCTGTTTCTTTGACAACCAAGCTTGATAGACTATTTTATAAAAAAGAGAATACAGGAAAGTATGAATGCCTTTGCCTATAATTCTAGCTACCTTAGGAGGCTGAAGAAGGAGCTCCAATTTCAGGGCCATCCTGAAATTGGAGCTCCTCCTTAGTGAAAATAAAATAGGTTTGGGATGCAGCTCAGTGATAGAGCATTTGCCTAGCATGGGTTCAATCCCCTGTGGTGCCCCCCCCCAAAATAAAAAGAGCATAATACCTGGAATGAAAGGAGTATCACTTCAAATTTATAGCATAAATGGATAAGAAGAGAATATCACTTTTCACAGAATGTTTTATAATGAACTAGAATTTTATAATGAACTAGAAATCCTTAAGTATATATATTCTTTATAAGACTAAATAAAAAAAAATAAAAAATACAAAAAGATCAGTCAAGAAAGACAATCTAAATAGCTTTGTAGCCATTGCCAAAATGGAGTTTGCAATCAAAGACCTTTGCACAGAGGAAAACCCCAGACCCAAGGCTTCACTGGTGAGTTCTGTCCACCATTTAAGGAAGAGAGAAATGCCAATTCGGTATATAAAC
The DNA here is from genome assembly GCA_004027455.1 of Hydrochoerus hydrochaeris. Lineage (NCBI taxonomy): Eukaryota > Metazoa > Chordata > Mammalia > Rodentia > Hydrochaeridae > Hydrochoerus > Hydrochoerus hydrochaeris. Next base: position 72,884 of record PVLA01007898.1, on the reverse strand, counting down.
TCTTTCAGAATATAAAAATTTGAGACAAGAATTACCCTGATACAAGAAAATGAAGGAGGCTGGGGATGTAGCTCAGTGGCACAGCACCTGCCTAGCAAGTGCAAGGTTGTGAGTTTGATCCCTGGTACCAAGAAAAAGAAAGAGGGGAGGGGACTGTGAAAAGAGTTAACATTTGTTATGTACATGACCACCTCCCCATGATGAATATGATCGTTACATACTTCGCATGCATACTAATAAAAGTTTTTAAAAATTACCCTGGCACACAGCCAACAACATTTTTTAAAAAGCTATGTACAGGTGTCCCTCATGAGCATGGATATCAAAATGCTTCGTGAAATAATGCAAATCACCTCAAAAGCAGTAGTCCAGGCATGGTGATGTACACTTACCATCCCAGCACCCTGGAAAGGTTGAAGCAAGAGGATCACAAGTTCTAGCCCAACCAGACAATTTAGTAAGATACTGTCTCAAAAAATAAATATAACACTTGGGTTGTAGCTTAGTGTCACAGTCCTTGGTACCAGAAAAAAACAACTCAAATACATATACAAAAAAATTACCAAAAAATGGATGTACCGAGTGAGACCTCTCAGAAAAATCATTTAATCCACACTTTAATAGAATAAAGGTTAAGGGTGCATGATCATGAAAACATGCAGAGGACAGGAACACTTGACAGTGTTCTTTTACACTAAAAAATCTAGAGCTTGAAACGGAAGAAGTTCCTCTACCTGAAACATGGCACTTGGTGGAAGAATAGATGTTTTCATGTTATTGAGAACAAAGGATATGACCCAATCCCACCTTGTATTGAACATTTTCAGGAGGTGTCCTAGCCTTTCCAATAAGGAAGAAAAAAAGGGCGTAAAAACCTAAAAGAAAGAAGCAACCCTTTCCCTACATGCAGGTGATGTGACTTTAAATGGAAATGCTGACAAACATAGCAAAGCAATTCCTAGAACTGTAATAATCTTAAACCAAAGAATGCTTTTGGGTTTTTTGGTTTTTTTGTCTTTTTGAGACAGGGTCTTCCTATGCAGTTTAGGCTGGCTTTGAACTCACTTTGTAGCCCAGGCTAGTCTCAAACTCACAACGATCCTCCTGCCTCAGCCTCCTGAATGCTAGGGTTACAGGTATGAGCAAAGTTCATATATAAAAGTCAGTTGTACTTTTATGTACTAGTAGAAAACAATTGGAAAATAATTTTTTAAAATTTGTATTGAGCCAGGCACAGTGGCATAACCCTTTAATCCCAGAGATTGAGGCAGGAACACCATGAGTTCAAGGCTAGCCTGGGCCATGTAGCAAGACCATCTCAAAACAAAACAACTAAACAAAAACATTCATAACAGTGTGACAAAACATACAATATTTAGGAATAAATTTAACATAAGATATGCTAGATTTATTTTTAAAAAGCAAAACAAAAGAGAATAGAAACAATATAGAATTTCAAAAAAGGGGAAATTAACACTAATATATTGCATGTTGTTATTTAGAATTAGTTGTTCAGGTTATAAATTTAGGCACAAAAAAAATGATCAATCAAACAATGAAAGCCCAAACTTTTTTGGGTGGGAAGCTAGGCAGGGTTTTTAAACTGTGTATTGTAGGGCATTGCTGAGAGAATGGAACAAGGTGAGGTCAGTCCGTGTAGAAATGTGCCAAAGCTTTGGGGATTCAGAGATGTCATCTTGGTCCACATGGTAGCCACTTGCTTTTTGACAAAGATGCCTAAGCAGTTCTTTGGGAAAAGGGAAATCTCTTCAGTCAATGATAGAGTAAAACTGAATGTCTGTAAAGAAAAAAAACATTAAACTTTTATTTTACAACATATCCCAGAATTAACTCAAAATGGGTGAAAGGAATAAATGGATGTTTGTAATGTGATCTTTCTAGGCAGCATTTCTTAGAAGAATAAAAATGTAGAACATGTCAATAATGAAAAATACTGAATAATTTGATGAACTTTAAAACTTTATTCATAAAATGTTAAGAAAACCAAAAAGCCATCAACTGGAAGGAATTATCAAGTACAAAGTTCTAGTAAGCAATTGCCACACCTCATATTTTTTCGAGTATTTTCTCAGAAGACTGTTTTCATTCAGTGAATCATTCAAGTCCTTCTAGAGAATTTATCCTGGCCAGCTTTGATTCTGGGTACTGGAACAAATAAAACAAAATCCTCACCCTCCACATTACCATACAAGGATTGAGGTGGATTAATTAGGTACCTATCAAAGAGCAGTCATGTTTCTGAAGAAAAATAAAGCAGGGTTGGAGAGAGTGTGAAGTAGGGAGCTGGTTAAAGAAAAGGAGACTAGAGGAAGCGCCCCCTGCCGGGCCGACACACTCGGGCGGGTGCTCATTCATTGGACATTGGAGTCCCTGCTGTGACGAGGCCCATCACACAAGAACCTGTCGCAGAGCTTTTGAGACAGACCAATTTCTTTCCATCAGTCCTTCTTACTAGCACGTGACAGTGTGCTTTGGGCTGAATGTGATGGCAGTGCCTCAGTGGGTAAGGCAGAGGGGTCACCACAAGTTCAAGGCCAGCCTGACCTCTCCACAGCGAAACTGTCCCAATACTTACTAAAAGTATGGCTTAACTAGGTACTTAATAAAAATAATAATAGCTAAAATTATTTTCTAAGGAGAATATAGCATATGTATGATGATTTCTCACATTGAGCATTTCTATGTGCTGTATACTAAAAATAGATATTTTACATCACTTACCTTCCCAGCTCTAGTGCTATCCTATATTATAAGGAAATCAAGGCCTAGAAGAAAGCACCTTTTTATGCAAGACCACAGAGCTAGTCTGTGAGGGAGCTAAGATTAGGATCTAGTCAGTTTTACTCCAGAACTCAGCTTCAATCTCTGGGCCACACTGCCTTACCCTCAATGATGGGATAGAACCGAAGCCTCCTGTGATGCCAGCTGAGTGTTCGACCACGAGCTAAAGCTCTGGCCCAGAATTATTTCACAAAGTTAACCATTTCTTTTGCATATCAAAATGTCGTATTTCAGTTTAAAGAATATTTTTATATTTACATGTGTTAGATATTCCATAACTGGTATCTTTGTATTTGCAGTAAACTATGTTAACTTTTCATTTCTTCCAAGATTTTAATAGGCTGTAATTAATACAAAATCATTTCTACCTTACAATTGTCTAATTTTTCCTAGATTGAAGGATTCTCATTAAACAAACTAGGGAACTTCAGCCTTAAAGATGTTGAGGAAGATTTTGTGATCTGGGAATATACCGAGAATGCTGCCGGGGATACAGGCACAGCCAAAGAAGAGGCACCAAAAGAAATGCCAGTCAGAAGGGGACAGGTCTGTTATGTCTTCTTACTGGTTTTACCATTAATACTTGTTTCAGCTAAGTAGGGAGTTTATGGCTTAACTAGTTTTCCTGTCTGATTTCCTTGGCTATCTTATCTCTTTGCTGGCTATTTCATTTCCCGGTCTCTTCAGTCCCTTAAATAGACCAATAGGGAAAAAAGGTTAAAAATGTGGGTCATGAAGTCTGTTTGTTTTTGCGGTTTCTTCTGTGTGCCAAAACCTTGGAAGGATTCTGAGAGTTCAGAGCAAATCCCTATCTATTCTCTGAAGAGCGCAGGTCCTAAATGGTATTATGAAGTTTAAATGAATAACTTCACATTACGAAAATAACAGTGAAAAGATACATGACTTAGAGTACTATTGAGGGTACATGGGAATTTATACATAAAAAATTGCCTATAGAGTTTCAAACAAAAATCTGTGCAGTGTAATTACACTGATACTACGAGTTCTGGCCCCAAATGGTGAAAGGTCCCTAACCCATGAGTTTTCATAACCCTTTGGAGTAAAATGATAATAATATCCACAAAGTACTTCTGAGACAAGGATTCCAATACCAGCTCTATAATAAAATGTCACCTCACATCTCCCTTCCACTCCTCATGCCTAAGTGAGATAGTGGTGAACCATAGATTCTCCGGGTGTATTTTCTAGAATCCTTACGCAGTGCAAGAGGAGGGAATAGGGGCCACTCTACCCCTGCTGCCACCAGTATGGCACCACTTTTATCTGTTTTCTGTTCGGGGTTCCAGTTGTAAATAAGAACGCAGGCTGTGAAGCCAGAATGCGTAAACTCACGTTCCGGCTCTCCTGCTTCTAGCTGTGTATCTTTGTGCAAGATACTCCATCCTCCTATACTGATTTCCTCCTTAGAAATGGGGATACTATTAGTACCTTCTCATAGGGCCACTGATTTCTAGAATGCTTAACTCAGTGCCAAGCATGTGGTAAGCACTCAGTAAATAGTAGCTGCTATTCTCACTTTATTTGAAAAAGAAGTGCTGTCTAGTTTTCAGAAAACAGTTTAATGACCAGTAGTCTAGATGTTTTGAAGGTCTTTTAAGTTCCATGTTACAGTATTTTCAAGTCATTTTGTGAAATACTTAAAAAAATTCTTTGTAAAGCTGAAAAATCTTATGGATAAAAGGTAAAATTGAGAAGACTGGGATTCTGGGGGTTTGTTTCTTGTCCTCAGCTGTATTGTTTGGGATCTAGACAGCCTCCGTTTTTAATCGGTTCTGCCTTGTAAATCCACCAGATGAGAACCTTTGTGGTTGAGATTTATTGATTAATAAATTGCCAAAGTACTTATTTTGAAGCATGATACAACTAGTGATCAGAGACAGATTTGTATATCTTAGATGGAAAAGATTATTCATTGTGAATGATGATGTGACAGAAAAGCTTTTGCTGTGAGTCCACCTAATGCTTTAATATTACAATTTTATGCTATGGGAGAGTTTAATCTTGCTGCCACTTCTGAAATTAAGTGAACACTAGACGCTATGGAAGGTGCTCGTGGCCGTGACCCAGGGGCTCGTTCTTCCCGATGAGCAGTGCGAGCTGTGGCAGATCCACATCGGAGTCGCGCTGGTTGGCTGCCTCAGAGCGTCTCACAGTGTGACAGTGGGTTTCCGGGGTGTATGGATTTCTTGTACTTGAAAGGCTGTATGTAAGTGAACAGTACAGAGAGCAGCCAAGTCTGCCAGGTGCTTTCCCTTGCTTCTGATTTAACCCACGTAACTGTCCTGTGTTATAGGTGGTACCATCCCTACTCTGCAGATAATGGTAGCGACCACTTTTTGAACACTGTGTGCCAGGCACTGTGCTAAGCACTTTACAGACACTATCTCACTCAGTCCTCCCAACAGCCCTATGAGGTGGGTACTATTATCCCCATTTTTAAGATGAGGAAACAAGTGTTAGACAAGTTAGAGACCAGGACCAGGACTCTGCATAGCTAGAACTTGGCAGAGGTTGGATTTCAAACTAAGCTTGTCCTAATTCCAAAGCCAGTGCTTTCTCTGTACTGCTAGTCTGAGAATGGACAAGCCGAGTTGCTAATAGTGAAGAGATGTGAAGGGCAGAATCACTATTTGGATCTTTTTTCTCTTAAGTCCTAGGAATATTCCAATATATTATATCAAGTGTACTGTTCAAACTTGTCAAAAGTCTGTGATCTAAAACTAGTATCAGTTTCTGATGTCAAGAGTTATTTGACTTTAAAATTAATGCTGCCAGCAGGTTTAATGTGCTTATGTGTCATACCCGGTCAATGAGAGGAGCGTTCTTCCTTGTTCTCTGTCCTTTAGCCATTGTCTGTTTTGGTGTGACCATACTCATACAGGTGCCTCCTGTAGCAGTGAGAAGGCCAGTGCTGAGAATATTAACAAACTTGGTGAGGGCCTCCACCTGTTAGAAAGAGATCAGAATTAGATGTGCTGTGTGGGAAAATAAGCTGGCTCTCTGTCTTCCTGTGATAATTGCTAGAATGTAAGATACTCAGACCCCAGGGATTGAGTGAAGTGATGCTATTTACCACAAGCAAAATAGTAAAGCCTTTAATTTGATTTATTTAGATGGCTTGTCAAATTCTAAACTTTGCTAATATGTTTCAGATTTTTTAATTCAGTGCTTTTGAATGATCTCAGTTTTTCAGATTGAGCTGATACATGAAATAATCTGTATATTTCTCTTTGCTATTAATAGGTGTCGTTAATGTTTGACATAAAACACCAGCCTTCAGTACCAGTTGGGCAGCTCTGGGTGGAGCTGCTGCGATTCTATGCTTTAGAATTTAATCTGGCTGATTTAGTGATAAGTATCCGTGTCAAAGAATCAATATCTCGAGAGTCAAAGGATTGGCCCAAAAAGCGCATTGCCATTGAAGGTATCTCAAAATATTTCATTCCTTTTTTTTTAACCTTTTTTTTAAGGTCGTAGTCTAACAGCAAGCTTTTTATTTCAGTCTCTTTTGAACTCCTCCTTGTAAGGTAGGCTTGAACTCAAAGGTGAAATAAATACAACCTTGATTTGTGACAGTGGGTCCTTCCGAAGAGCCAGAGGAATTGACCTGGGTTTTTAAGTACCGCCATAACCATACCTTAATTGTTAAGCAGCTGAAAAAAGACTAGTTGGGCCCCTACTTTAAGCTGCTTCACAACTTGCAGTTATTCCCAGTGGCCTGTGAGTTCCCCTTTCCTTCTTACTGTTCTCATTTCTGGATATCGAAATAGAGTCCCTGGATCGTTTTGATGTTTAGTTTCTTTAGTGAAGCTCACTGAACTGAAAGCAATTTAGCAAAGACACACTGATGTGCCCTGTACATGTCATTTGAATAGATTAGCTCTTGTCAGCTTTGCAAAGTCAGGAGGTTGAAACCCCTCTAGAAATCTTAATTCTCCTCCTTTAAATAATTTAAAGAATCTCCTCAATGGAATTCTCTTATTTTTGCTTGATTTTTTTTTCAAGCTTTGTGTTGCATAAGAGGATTTTTTGCATTTTGCATAAATTCTTTATGGAATATGGGGATCTCACATTTTTAAACCCTCCCCTGCAGTTTCTCTGGCTCAGCTCTTCTGGCCAATTGCCTAACCGCTGGAGTTCTAGGGGAGGAGAAAAGATTGAGAGAAGTGGTGTCTCCTCCTGGTGCCTCCCTCTCGCCCCAGAAATTCAGTCCAGCCAATTCAGTGATGGGGCTTCCCAGGGCAGAAGAGTGGAGGTAAGCTCGATAAACCGCAGGGCTGCCTGAGGGCTAGCAGAGCACTCAGCTGCAAAGCCTGCTGGGACGGCCTTCCCACGGGCACGAAAGCCACACTGATGACACTGTCCTGCCCCCTAGTCACAGAACAAAATAGGGAAGGGGTACTGGTTCTGAACAGGATGAGTCCTCTTCAGAGAGCTGATGTTTCAGAAAACATCGTGTTTTGTTCTGAAAAGTTTCTTCTCATTGCCCGTCTCTAATTTTTTTTAAAGCATGTCCTAAATTTTACTGTTATTTATTTGCTGTCTGTTTTTATCTGCAACAGGCTAATTTTTATAACGTTAAATAGAAATATATGAAGTGATTTTCTTTTTCGTTACAGATCCCTACTCTGTTAAGAGAAATGTGGCAAGGACCCTAAATAATCAACCTGTGTTTGAATATATACTTCACTGTTTAAGGACAACATATAAGTATTTTGCTCTTCCACACAAAGTTGGAAAATCCAGTCTTCCAAATACTCTGAGCCCAGTTTCATGTATTTCAGAACATTCTAGAGAAGTAGTAAATTATGATCCAGGTATGCAAGCAAAAGATGATAATCTTAAAAACTCAGTTTTGGCCCAAAGTCCTGGTGCTACTACCACTTCAACTACAAATACCCAAAAGGCACAGCCACTCTCTCTTAAAGAGATGATGAAAAGCTTTGAAAGTCCACCAGCAGAAGAAATGGGAGAAGAGCACAGCAGCACCCATCCTGAAGACACAAGCTGTGTCCAGGCACAAGTAGAAAGAGGAAGTAAAAATGAGAAAGAGAAAATCAGAAGGGAGGGCAAGTGTGGAGAGCTTGAAGCCTGTGGCAGTGCACATATTGATAAGGCAGGGGGTGCTTTGCAGTTAGACAGCCTCCAAAATCCTGTGGCTGAAAAAAGTGATGGGTTCACTATCGATGACAAGGCCAATGGTGAAGAAAGTGTAGAAAGTACCAGCGAGCCAGAAGACTCTGTGAACCACATTGCCTCTTTAGTCCAGGGCCAGACATCCGAAACCATTCAGTTTGATGAGGAGGAAGAGGAGAAGGAACCCGGATTCACCATTAGCCAAAAGGAAGTCGAGGATGACATTGCTAATGAAGATGAGTTAGACAACTCCTACACAGGATCTGGAGATGAGGGCGCCCTGTCTGAAGAGGAGGATGAATTAGTTGATCCTAGCAAGTGCAAGGACTTGAAAGAATGTGAAAACTGTGTAGATGGAGCTCTACTCACGGAACTTAATAAAATAAATCTTACAGAGGAAAATGTACAGGAGGAAAACTCACCTGTGGATCAGTCTGATTTCATCTATGAATTTAGTAAACTTATCTTCACCAAAGGCAAGGTAATCAGTGTCTCTTAGAAAACCAGGAGACTAAATCACTTGAATGTGTATAATTCCAATTTTAATAGCAGAGCAAGACTCTCTTTTGGTTTGCCTTTTACCCTAATGCCACCAGTTGATCCACTTCCTTTTTGAGATTTGTGGGAATCTACAAAGAAGGAAGGGAACTACTCTTTCTTCCTGAGGAGACTGTCAGGGCATTCCCAACTCTCGGACCATGTGGATTGGCTATGTATTATTCTTCATTCCTTTACTATGTACTATAAAAAAAAGATCCCAGATCCCCTTTTTTGGCACATAAAGTTGTATCATATGTCTTCTTTCACTTTCCCATGTTCCTGCAGTCTCCCACAGTGGTGTGCAACCTGTGTAAACGAGAAGGACACCTGAAAAAGGACTGTCCTGAAGACTTCAGAAGAATCCAGCTGGAACCCCTGCCGCCACTAACACCCAAGTTTTCGTATATCTTAGATCAAGTTTGCATCCAGTGTTACAGTAAGTTACATTTCTTTTGATGTGTCAGAATAGTAGATTGGCATTTACTCAAGAGTACTCAGTGTCACTGTTAGCATTCTGAGCACTGTTCATTCTCCATTGGGTCAGCAGTGTTTTGTGTCCCGCCTATCTTATTTGGGACCCACAGTAAGTACTCATGAAAGTCAGGGAAGGGAGAGGGCCTTGAACCACGCGCCTTCCCCACCAGTGCAGGGCTTGCAACCCCAGCCTTGTACCTGGTAAGCAGCTCTACCACTACCTTTCCTCGCCCCCTCTTTAGGTCTTAAAATTAGCACTCTCTGCCAGCATTTCCCAACTGATACTCCTTGAAATGTTTTTGTAGGTGCACTTAATAGCAGTTCATGAGTGGAAGCACTCCTTGACCAAGTGGGGAGTAGTTCTACCTTCTGCCAGCTCCCTTGGAGATTTCTAGGGCACATTAGCATAGTAAAGGTGTCCAAGCAAATTATGGAAAAGAAACCTTTACTATATTTAACATTTTTTTTTTCTTCTTTGCTGCCAGGGAGCAAACTCATGACCTCGCACTCACCAGGCAAGCTCTTGTGCTGCTGAGCTAAATCCCCAGCCCCACCGTATTTAACGCTTTAATCCAACATTTCCAAATTTAGAACACAGAATACTGTTTAATTAACACTAATAGCCCACATTTAAGGAACACTAGTTGGGTTAAACAGAGACTTCAAGTTCTCCAGAGAAAACCTCAAATGGACCTTCCACTGCCTAAGAGTACAGCAGCTTGATGCTTGTGTTGCTGCATGTCAGGGTGTCCATTTGTGCTGGACAAGCGTTCTTGACAAGCTCTCTGGGTTGTTTTTTTGGGGTTTTGTTTGTTTGTTTGTTTGTTTTGTTTTTTTAAATGGGTTTGCTGTTGCCCAGGTTTGTCTTGAACTCAGGCTCAAATGATCTTCCTGCCACAGCTTCTCAGGTAGCTGAGGCTCAGGGTCTTTGTCACTGTTCCCCACCATCAGCAATGTTTTATAAATGAGCCTCTTGGCAGCCAGGAGCTATAGAAGAAAAATGGGTTTTCTTGAGTGCAAGAAAAAAAAAAGCATAGCTGTGTTCACACAATTTGTATTTGTTTCCTGGGAGTCTCTGGAATCTCAGATGCAGAGCTTCTGTTCACATTAGTTTCCATTTTAAAAATAGTTCTTTGGTGACAGAATTTTGTGTTGGGGGAAAAAGTCAGGCATGGTAGTGCAGGGCTGTAACCCTAGCACTTGGGAGGCTAGAGCAAAAGGGTCCCGAGTTTGAGGCTCTCCCGGGATGTATAAGGGATTAAAGTCCACCTGGACTATATAGCAAGACCCTGACTCAAAAGAATAAAAGCAAGCGAGCAAACAGAAACCACTTATTTTACGTTGCTAATGCTGTCTAGTGAGAAGGTACGAAGCATAGGGTTTTTATTATTTTTTAACCTTGTAGATTTTATTTCCTAAGAAGTATTTTTTAATGTTTTCAAAGACTTTTGTCTTTTTTTTTCTTTTCCTCAACGTGTCTATGTTAAACAGAGGATTTTTCTCCAAATACTTTAGAAGAGCAGGCTCGTGAACATATTCGACAAAACCTAGAGAGTTTCATAAGGCAGGACTTTCCAGGTAAGTAATTTTTTAAGGAACTGTAGGAAACAAAAGCTGATGTGACCTTCCTTTCAAATAAGGACCTGTTTCAGAACGCAGTAATTTTGAGAATGAAATGACTTTGTGGTAGTGACTGTGGGGTGGGGGTCTTAGGTACTCTGTAATTAGAGCAGATGGGCTTTCGTCCAATGCCAAATCACAGTTAACTGAAAGAAAAGACATTAGCAATGTAGAATTTATCCTAGCAGGTGCCATAAATGAATTTTATTTACTATTATGGTTAGAAATCAAAGATCTTTAAAATCTCTAATAATCTTTAAGAGATTTATTAGAAAATAATAATCTTACATTATTAAAATATTGAGATTATCTACATTTTCTTTGAATATCCTTGCATTTAAGAATAACGTGGAACCTGGTAGCCTTTTGTAATGTGTATCGCTTGTGTATGTAGTGGAAGTAACTGAAAGAACAGTGTTTTAAAATAAATGACTATAAAAAACTACGATGAGCTAGGATAGTTACTAACTGGATGTTTTTGATTCATGAAAGGGCCATTTTGATCAAAAATTAAATATATTCAGGTAATTAGTTATTACTTTTCATATATCCCTAACAGGAACTAAATTGAGCTTGTTTGGCTCCTCCAAAAATGGATTTGGGTTCAAACAGAGTGACCTTGACATCTGTATGACAATTAACGGACATGAAACTGCTGAGGTACAGTGACCACATTAAACCTGCCTTTGCTATGGCTACGTGATTTAACCAGTCTTGGTGGGGAGCGCAGCTTGGTGTCTTGGTGTCTTCCACGTTTATCGGGGCACACTGTGGAGTACGCCACTTGGCGTACCCTCTAGCCAGACACACTGCGAAGCCTAAAGGCCAATGTGAAAGACAGAAAGCCTTGTGCCTTCCGTTCATAGTACAAATGTATTGGAACGTAACATCGGGGAGTTCCACACAGCTAAACCAGCTTCTCTCTTGTGCCACTGACCTGGCCACTGGACCGACGTGGCTGTACGTAGCCACACAGAGTTATCTGTAATTTCTTCTAGCTAGGCAGGCAATATGGTAAACGATAAGAATGCTAACTGGATGGTCTAGAGACATAGATTTGAGACAAGCTTGCTTTCTTCAGTGCCTAAACATGGGGTCTTTAGTACAGATCTGTAAAATAAGGGTAAAATAATTTCTGCTCCTCTCACTTCAGGGGTCGTTGGGTCAGGAGTCAGCACCCTGGCCTGTGGGCTAAGTTCAGCTCACAGCTATCCTTGTGAATAGTTTTATTAGAACGGAACCATATCTGCTTCTTGTATTTCTCTTGGGACTCTTCCACACTGTGACTGCAGAGTTCAGTAGGTGTAACAGAGACCATAGGGCCAAAAACAAGTCAGCCATCTCTGGGTGTGTAAGAAAGCACTTATAAAAACTATGGAAAGGTAAAGTCTGAGAAGGTGCCAAGTCCCTATGTATTTGTGGTACTGAGGTTTGAACCCAGAGCTTGGCACATGTTAGGCAAACACTTTGCCACTGAACTACATCCCCAGCACCTAGACTGGCCGCAGACAGGCATATTCTACTGGGCCCGAGCTACCATGAGGTTGGTTGGTGTTTTAAAAACGTGCTTTGGTTTTTATAAACTAGCTTTGAGAGCATTTTTAAAGTAAAATTCCAAATAATGTGGTTTGGGATATATATAGGCATCAAATGAGCTTACATTGATAGGGGCAGAAAAGATGTTTTTAAGTGTGAGTTATTTGAAGTACTTTATTTGCTGTATAACTTTGATTTGATACCTTATGACTTTGGCTAGTCCAATGGAAAAATAATGTGAGTTTAATCACGCTCCACAGCACGTCATCAACTACTGAACTGTAAAGAAGGTCTACCCAGAACGAGTAAGACAGGACACGGAAGCCTCTTCTTACACATTCTGGCCATACAGCACCTCTGAGTGAAAGTCACAAGGGAGTGCAGGCCCTCACCTGTGGGACAGAGGCTTTTAGGAACTCTAGATCCCTGGGTGTCCTGATTGATTTTAGTCTTTGCCACACTTCCAGAAGCAATTAGGATGAAGGATATTTTGCAGGTTATTTTGTGTGTTCAGGTTATTTCCTGTGCATACTGACACTCAGCTAGGAAGGAAAAGTGTATGTAGAAGGAGTTGAAATTAGTTTCGTTATTTCTGAAAATAATGGGAACTATAAATAGCCCATTTTCCAGTTTTGATTCAGTCATTTGTGCCATCTTTCTTGCAGGGGTTAGACTGTGTAAGAACTATTGAAGAATTGGCAAGAGTCCTCAGAAAACATTCAGGTACATCTGGAAACTTTTTATAAAAATATTTCCATTTTTTGCATGCCTATAATCCCAGCACTTAAAAGGTTGAGTTAGGAGAATCGCCACAAGTTTGAGACCTGCCTGGGATACATAGTGAGCTCAAGACCAGCCTGAACTACCGGATAAGACCTTATCTCAAAAAAAATTCTTTTTCATTACTGTTTTGCATTACTGTTTTTCATATTGGTTTGCATTACTTATACTTGCTAATGAAGCTATATAGTCACTCATTTATAGAATATTTGCTATATTAATATCATTAAAAAATCTTACATGACTGACTAGGAAAGAGTGAGGATTTGTGGTACTTGGTGTCCATATTGTTCACATGACAAAGCACATGTCAGGCAAAAAAGTTCTGAAATCATTTGCTCTTGATATTACATAAATCAAAGCATGGGAGTTGCTAAAAGCTGTGTGTACTGTAGTGAAGAGAATCCCCTGGCATGGGAGCTGTGTTTGCAGCTCTTCTCAGCCAACTGTATCAAACACTGAGCAGGTCACGTGGCTTCACGTGGCCTCTTTAATAAACAAGGAGAACTGACTGGGGTGGCTTGTCAAATATTTGCAGTTGTAAAGTGTGTGGGCGATGTTCATCGCATTCAGTCATTAACGTTCTGAAGCAGCGTTGGCAATCTCTTTGCTAGCGGTAACAGTTGTGGTGGCTTTTCCCATTGAAAAGCATCTTTTATAAATGTGCTTTCACAGGTACTGTGCTCTGAGAGCCGAAACTGAAGGTAAACAAGGTACAAACCCTGTCCTGATGGAACTTAAAATCTGTAGTCTGTTTGAAAAACTGTGTTACATTTCAGTCAGGAGTAGACTTGAATTTACAGCATTGACATGGACACAAACCTATATGTTGAGTGCCCCCACCTCCGTTTTTATTTCTAGGCGTTTAAATAAAATTGACTACCAAGTTATTTTAAGTGTCTGAAAAAAGTCCTACTTTTGGTGTATGCTCAGTCAAAACCATTGGATATATTTTTTATTTTACATTGATACCATTTTCTTTTAGTCATTGAAAAGGTATTTTCCTCAGAATTATACTTCTAAAGATAATTTTGTTTGTTTTCACTTTAAAGAAATTTAAGTATTTTGTTACCACAAGTTTTTGGGTTTTTTTGGGGGGGGGGTTTGGTTTTTATTGTTCTTTTTGTCATACAAGGGCTCGAACTCAGACCTCGTACTTGCCAGGCAGGTGCTTATGCCACTGAGCTAACTCTCCATCCCCCAACAAGTATTCGTGCTGAGCTAAATTTCAACTTTTTATTGATCATTGCTTGCTCTCAGTTTCTTTCTGGGCCATTTGAGATTGTGCTGCAGACATCATATGCCTTTTCCCTAAGTACTTCAGTGTGTATTTCCTCCAGATGAGCCATGTTACTAAAGTAGGAACCACATTTGTAGAGTAGGAATGACTTACACACAATAGATAGCCATAGAATGCAGATCACATGCACAAGAATTTATTAATGCTAGAGGACTATATTTAAAACATTTATTGGATGTGTACAGTGTGTTCAGCATTGGCCACTTAAGAACAGTGGAAAAGTAAAGTATCTGTTAAATCTTTCCTTGGATAAGATGTAAGATAGTCTGCCAACTGGGTAAAAGATAAAGTAGTATTCACCAATCTCCTAGTGAGTGACACAGGCTCACATAAGCATTAAATAACCCGAGAGGGGAGCATACTAGAAAGAGGCATGGAGCTAGTCACGGAAAAGGTGAGGGTGTTTTGGAGCTCAGATGAAGATGGAAGGAGGTCATTTTTAAGCATGTATAAATGTGAACGTGGGAATTATGGCAGTGTATTTCAAAGGATAGTGAGAAGCTTGCTACCTTTGGAGAGGAGTTTCAGGTGAGAAATAGATCAGGTGACGTGTAGATGTTTGGAACCCACTGAAATTTCAGTTAGAGCAAAACAGAGTTTTTTGGGCAAGTAGTGTAATCTGTTCTGGGGAAGGAGCACTGCAGCTATTAGGGCAGAGTGGCTCAGCGAGTGTGCTCGTAAGAAGATGCATGATTCCAGGGGGTTGGGTCGGTTCGGTTCAGTTTGGTTTGGTTTGGTTTTTTTGTGCCTATAGTTAGGAAAAAAGAGCTGAGGGTGATATCTGAGTATTTAAGGATTGGGACTGTTGGCAGTGAATACTGTTTGAAATTGTTTGATTTGCTGTGAAGGTACAACCTCAAGAGTTAACAGCCCAGCAAGCAGAAGTATGAAATTGTCAGGATTGAAGATGAAGGGAAATGTTTTCATGTCAAGAGCCTGAGAGACACTGAGACTGATATGGAAAATAAAACAGAATGCCAAAGAATCTTTGGAGAGAGGTTGAGGACTAAACCTTAATTTTGCTGAGTAGAAATTAAGAATATGGACTGAAAAGGGAACCTTTGAAGTGATAAAATACAACCAGGATGATTTGCTGTTCATAAATCCTAGAGAACAGGCTTACTAGTACTACATTATAAAGAAAGTAAGGAAGTGCACTGTGGTCTGTAATGGTCTCCTGTGTTTTTGGTGTTTGTCAGACTAGCAACCCTATGTGTGCCATGCCAGCACACAGGCACTCAGGATGCGGGAAGTTCCCAAGAGACAGTGACCACCTCTGAATTCCTCGAGATTCAAATACCAATGTGTCAACAAATGTCATCCTGATCTGAAAAGTCTTTCCAGGGGCTTGTTAATGGCAGAATTCTCCCACCAGTTCTAGAGAATGCAGTTAGGTTTATATTGTTTTTACATTGATGCATTAGTATAAGAACCACATTGTCCCCAGCTGCCATGTTTAATCCTGCTGTCTTATTTCCCAACCTAGGTCTGAGAAACATCTTACCTATTACAACAGCAAAGGTGCCAATTGTGAAATTCTTCCACTTGAGAAGTGGTCTGGAGGTAGACATCAGTTTGTATAACACATTGGTAAGTTGTTCTGCAGGCTTTTTCTTTAAGGGTAGTAAGAGAAAAGAATGTGTCTTAAGAACTCCCAAGTTAAATGAGCCATTCACTTCATCTTGTTCATTCTTTCAAGAGTTTTTTATGAGCAGGACATGGTGGTACACAACAGGAATCCCAGCACTTGGGGGGATGAGGTAGGAGGACCATAAGTTCCAGCCAGTCTGGGTAATTTTGAACTTAGTGGGCCAGGATTTAGCTGAGCGGCAAAAGCAACTGTCTGGCAAGTGTGAAGTCATGAGTTCCCTCCCCAGTACCAAATGTCACTCCATGTAAAGACCCCTGGGTACTGTTTTGGGTTTTTTTTGTTTGTTTGTTTTGTTTTTTTAGAGTAGAATATATTTATTGAGAGAAAGCTTCTGTCTGAAGAGAGACAGAAGAGGGTACCGAGCAGGTTGCCCGTTACTTTTTAAATAAATAAAAAGTTCTATTCATGATTGCTTCTTGTGTCCTAGCAATGTTCAAGACTGAGAACATTGCAGGATTCAGTTATGATTTCTGTTCACTTAAGTGAAGGCAGAGAGGTAGGCTTGTGCCTGCCTGGGAGTTTGCTATGATATGGGGCTGGAGTGTCTCTTCTCCTTTCCAGATGTACCCTGGTGCCTCCACCTCTCTTTTGGGCTGACTGACACCCAGTTTGCTTAGGGCTTTGTGGGAATTCCTGGGCCCCCAGGGGCACTAGGTTAAAATAATGCCATGGCGGGGGGGTTAGCTCAACGGCACAAGTGCCTGCTTGGCAAACTCGAGATCATGAGTTCAGTCCCCAGTACCAAAATAAAATAAAATAAAATAAAATAAAATAAAATAAAATAATGCCACGAAGGAAAGAAAGGGGGTCTCACATCATTTAATGAACACTGCTTATGTTAGTACCCCTCATTTTATAGATTTCAGGGTAAGAATGTACCAAGATAATGGAAGTCATAAGGTCAGATATTACAGTTCTTCATTATTATCTGGCAAATTACCAAGGCTTGTCTTTGGAAAGAGAAGTTGGTCTCAGTGTCTTTTTTTTTTTTTCTTTTCTTTTTTTAATTGGTACCAGGGATTAAACTCCCGACCACGCGCTTGCAAGGCAGGCACTTATGCCACTGAGCTAAATCCCCAGCCCCTCAGTATCTTCTTACAATCTGTCAGTGTAGACCTTTCAAGGATATCCCAGTTTAAATGTTTTTTATCTAATAGCCTTAAACTGTAATATCTCTTTTAATAGGCCCTTCATAACACAAGACTTTTATCTGCTTATTCAGCCATTGACCTCAGAGTAAAGTACTTATGTTATACGATGAAAGTATTTACAAAGGTGAGTGTGCTTGTGATTTATCAGGACATTTCATTACATCTTCAAACCTTGTTAAAGACATACTTCATGCATTTTTTGATGAAAAATCAAAACGCTTTCTAGTTTGGAAAGCATTACATACAAGATAACATTCCATTGTCTTAAATGTTACATGATAATCTGATCTTACTTGGGACTGACAGCCCACTCCTTTTTTGGATTCAGTGTGGTTAGTTGGTTTTGTTGACACATTTTAACCTGTGAAAATGATTTTTTTTTTTTATGTGTTCCTCAAATAAGCCTTCACTTCTAGCAATAATAGATTGGCCACAAATTCAGCAGGAAACACTGGTGATCTTTCCTGTGCTATCTTCCTTTCCTCTAGATGTGTGACATTGGCGATGCGTCTAGAGGCAGCTTATCATCATACGCATACACTCTCATGGTGCTGTATTTCCTCCAGCAGCGGAGTCCGCCAGTCATTCCTGTCCTGCAAGAGGTATTCATAGAAGACATTGTTTCTCCTCTGTAAAGCTGGCTATTCTCTGAGCTCTTTTTCCTCCAAATTTCTGTGGTTCTGTAGTTCTGTAGATCTATGATTCCTTAATTGTTTTCTTAGTTTTTGTATCAAATGTTTAAGCTTGTAATCCTTACTAATAGTTTAAAAATTAATTTCAGATATACAAAGGTGAAAAGAAACCTGAAATATTTGTTGATGGCTGGAATATTTATTTTTTTGATCAAATAGATGAACTGGTACGTATTTTAAGAGTAAAGATTTTTCTACATATTTACCTAAATTAACTATCTTATGCTTCAGTGTACATGATCGGTAGCAATATTTTTACTTACTATATTTGTTTATATTATAATAGTAAAAGGCCGGGTGAGTTTCTTGGCACTGTTACAATATTTCTTTCATGCCTAGTAATTCCATTAGTCAGATAACTATTCCAAAGGAGCAAGAATTTACTCTGGTTTTGGTACCATGAATTTGGAAAGCCTTGGGTTGAGCTCTAGAGACCAGTAAGCCTTGATAGGCATCAAGGCTTTTAGAACTTGTTTCCACATTTTTCCACTAATGTTCTGAGCTTTGAGCTCTCCCGATCTCAGTCATACAGTCGAGATTAATAAACCCTTTATCTGTGGTGACTTAAAAGATGAAAAAAAAGTTGTATAATTACGTTTTTAAACTCTAACTGATTAGAAGTCCAAGTTTACTCCCTAAAATAGAATGAATATCAATATTAACACTTTAAAGTGTAATATACTTGTTGCCTTCTGTTTCTAGCCTACCTATTGGCCAGAATATGGGAAAAATACAGAATCTGTTGGACAGTTATGGCTGGGACTTCTTCGTTTCTACACAGAGGAATTTGACTTTAAAGAACATGTTATTAGCATCAGGAGAAAAAGTCTGCTTACAACTTTTAAGAAACAGTGGACCTCAAAATACATTGTTATTGAAGGTACCAATAAAATCAAACTTAAAATTGAGAAAGAGATTTAAGCTACAGGAGTATTGTTCTTCCTTCTAACACAGTTGCTCTGGAGCAGCTGTGAGCTGCTCTTGTCCATACCAACCTGACTTGTCTGTTTCCAGCCTAAGACTGATTCCCTCTTATGGGCCCTCTTCAAGTCTAGAAGTCTGTTCTTGACGGATCTTTCACTCTTGGGGGTACATACAGGAAGAGGGAGCCATGAGACCAGGCAGTGTCAAGATAGTGGGACCCCTTTACTTAATCCTTAGACCTAAGCTACCTGTTCATAAGGTCCCACCTACAATCTTACCCTCCACCAAGGACAGGGAGAAGTCATAGTCAAAAGAAATCCAAGGGTAGGGTGACAGACCAGCCAAGGAGCCAGTCAGATTCCAGGGGCCGCCCTGGGACAAGGATCTCAAAAAAAGGAGCCACAGATAAGAATCGAGTATGTCCCTTTTGAGTACATCCTGATGGCCCAGGGTAGCTGTTGGCCATGTCTCTCTTTCTTCTCCCTTCCCCTCTTTAAATAAGTTGTCTTATTTAAGAAAATTTTTAAAAAGACAGATCTATAAAATAAAACCTCTCTAATTCAAGCTTAGAGAACACCATCAAGAGTGACTATTCAAGATTTTTGTTTGCTCTCAATAAAGGAATTTACCTATAAATATTATAGTTATTGTCACCAAAAGAAAAAGGCTTTTTCTTTTCCACTGAATGCAGAGATCCATTGGAGTGATTAATGTATACAGTTGATTGTTTATTTCAGCTTGTAAAGGTTTTAATTTTGACAAAATGGAGTTTAAAATACTCTAAGCTGAGACATGGCTCAGATAATATTTGGTTGATTTTGATAGGAATTTTATTCTTTTATTTTTCAAATATACACATATCACTTAACTGAAGTGGGTTATTGTAAGTTCTATAATTACTTCTGTCTTTTAATTGTATTAAAGTGTAATGCTGTGAGCATTTGTAAAATGAAACTTAGATCACTGTAGGCCATCGTTAGAATTTAACATTTTACAATCTTGTGTCAAAAAGTTCATTTAACTTTATCATAGTGGGTTCTTACAGTCTGCCAGTTACTAATACTTTGTTTTTAATTTTTGAAACCTTATCATCTTTTGCTTTTAATTTTTATGTTACTGGGACTGGGGATTTAGCTCAGCAGCATAAGCACCTGCCTTGCAAGCGCACAGTCGTGAGTTCGATCCCCTGTACCAAAAAAAAAAGTAAAATTTTTATGTTACTTTCAGATGAGCTATTAGTAATGGACTAAACTAGAAAGACAACTTCATTCATAATTATATAACCAGCTATTCTAGAACTGAAAATTTCAATTATAGTAGTGGCTTTTAACAGCACAGCATCTAATATTTTAATACTATCTCGACTTCATCAAGCAGACAACTCTAAATACATCACACAAACCAACAAGAATCACCAACAGAAACAGGACCAAAGTGAACAAGAAGATAACTTCTTACAGCAGTTACTGTCATGCTTTCCACCAGGGAGAGGGCCCTGTTCTCAGGAAACTGTCTGTCTGCTGGACGTCACTTACTGTTGATGGGAAGCCCACCTGGCGAGCGCATGCTGCTTTGTGCTTCTTTACTCCTTCATGCACACTGTATGCAGGCAGCCAGCCTTTGTCTTGGGGATGAGATCCCCAGGAAGGATTAGCTCATTCTTCCCTTTGCCTTCTCAGTTACCATTTTTTGGCATATGAAGAAAGCTAACATGTTATCAACACATGTCTAAATTATGAATCTTCAGTGCAAATACTAGATCACCTTTAAATTGTGTTTAGATTTAGAAATAGTGCTTATACTCCTGTTTATTTCTCAAAACCATTCAGACCTCGTGCATACATCTTTCTCAGAGAGGCTCTATCATGCTACGTCTCAGTAGGCCATCTCGGATCTCTCTCCTCTTGCATACATCTTTGACGTGTGTGTGCTTTTCATCATTCCTACCACTTTTTGGGTCATCTACAAATGCCATTCCAAAGCACATGATCTACGATGTTTGAGATGCAGATATTTTAGATTATAGGCATCTTCGTAAGAAGTTTGCTGGAAATCGTGTTGAGATCCAAGTCATCATTGGCATGCCATTGCAGTAGGTGTATTTTTCTGTGTTTTAATTAGGCTGATAAGTATCTGTGATCATTATAATGAGTTGTTTTCTAAAGTGGTCCTTAGCAGACAAAACCTTCAGTGCAAAAATGTTTCTAAGTATATCTGTAACTTCTATATGCATCCAAAAGTGGCATCATTTGGTAACATAAGGTCAAGTGTCTTCCCCAGTTATTTTTCCAAAATCAGACAATCTATCATAATATGAAGGGTTTTATAAGGAATAAAATATAAAGTAACACTCTTTTCTGATGAACACTTTAAAAAAAAAAAACTGGCCTTATAGTGGATCTAGGCCTGTCTACCACTTGCCTGTTTTATGCTCATTTAAAAGGCAGTCATTTAATACTTTTACTAATAGTAAACAAAGTAGGTTGTGTCTTCTTTTTTTTTTTAGTATACTTTTTTTTTTTGGTACTTGGAATCAAACTCAGGACCTTGTGCTTGCCAGACAGGTGCTTAGGCCAACTATATCCAGCATGGTTATGTTTTCTTGTTGTGTACCTTACTTATTAGATGAATAGGATGTTTCTTATTTGATTATCTTATTGCTCCCTCTGATTTTCTTAGATCCCTTTGATTTGAATCATAATCTTGGAGCTGGATTATCAAGGAAAAGTAAGTTACTTTATTGGTAAATTTTAATGCAGTGTTCTTTCCATTTAATCCATTTTATTTGAGATCTTACTCTCTTCTCCTTAGTGACAAATTTTATAATGAAAGCCTTTATCAATGGTAGAAGAGTATTTGGCATTCCAGTCAAAGGATTTCCAAAGGACTACCCCTCAAAAATGGTAAGTGTGTGTTGGAAATGCCAGAAATCAGTTTTGAAAGCACATAATTTGGACACATTTTAAGCACCTAGTTGGAACAGATACTTCAGTAATAAATACTTTGGCATTCTGGTTAGTCTGGCCAGGATACGTGATTAGAATATAAAGTAATCCCTGAAGACCTTTGTGTTTAGAAGAAAATCACAAGGAGAAGTAGAAAAAAGTGGAGTTTGGGTGAGGGAATTAATGTTGCTTTCACTTTTTTTTTCTTGATAGTACAAACCAAACACAGAGCAGCCCTAGAGCAACTTTGAAGGAAAAAAACCCACATCCCTAATACCTGAAAAGATGAATTTAAGTGTGCTGTGTTCTTTGCTTTCTCTTTTTATACCCTCTTACTGGTGGTCAGTGCATGCCTGTCAGACACCTCACCTTCTCACAGCTCAGCTTTATACCCTGCTTGCAAAAGTGGTGTATGTAATGTGACTGAAAGACCCGGTGCTGCCTGTCCTGGAGAGCTGTCTGTTCTCTGTTGTGGGGCATACAGCATAATCCCCAACACACAATCACACCAAGTCAAGATTCAGAGGTGGCAGCCCCAGTCCGAGAATTTTTCCTTAGAAGCTAACTAATAATTGTTAAAAAAAAAAACCCGCAATTTCGCAGAAGCCAGATAGCTTATGCAATTGTGTTTCTGGCAAGAGATATGCAAGTAGCCAATCTGAGAATATTATTCAGTTCTCCTTGCTGCTGATTGGCTGCTGTTACAACCCATCTGGCAGATGCACCAGCATTCATCCACACATCATAGCAGGTTGCCGAACCATGTGTAGCTATCTCAGGCGTTCTCGGTTTTGTTCTGTGTGTGTGTGTGTGTGTGTGTGTGTGTGTGTGCTGGGGATCTAACTCATGATCTCGCACTTGCTTGGCAGGCACTTATGCCATTAAGCTAAATCCCCAGCCTGGTTTTGTTCTTCTTAAAGCTCTAAGATGCTGCCAAAACAGCCTGCACCTTCTAAGGCTTTATTAATATAGTATTTTATTGAATTATATAACTGGGGGGGGGGCAAAACCTATTTAGGGTTCAGACTATACAAATAGGCATTTTTCTCACCATATCTGAAATTCAAAGTTTTGCACAATTTGTGGGTACTCTAGGAATGTAACCCCTGTGAATTTTGGGGGTCCACTGTAAAAAGTATTTATTAAAAGTTTTGATAATGTCTCTGGGAGACTGAAGCAGGAGGACCCACCCTAGGCAATTTAATGACTAAGTGAGACCCTGTCTCAGAAAATAGAAAATGGGAGGGGAGGGGAAGGGTGGGATGGGGTACGGCTTAGTGCAAAGACCCCAGAGACAGGTCCAGTCCCCAGGACCACCGTCTGAAAGGTTAATGTTGAGATGTAAGGTCACTCTTGATGTCTACTTTTCCTCTTCTAAGCACACATAATTCAGGCTTTTAATGTATTTATCTTCTAGGAATACTTTTTTGATCCAGATGTGCTGACTGAAGGAGAGCTGGCCCCAAATGATAGATGCTGTCGGATTTGTGGGAAAATTGGACACTTCATGAAGGACTGTCCCATGAGGAGAAAGTGAGCAAATGTTTTAAACCAATGGCTTTTCTTTTCTTTTCTTTTTTGCATTTTGTTAAATTATGTTGTAACAGAAAATGAACTTATATGAAATCCAGCATACAAGCTTTTAGATAAATTTAAGATTTTTTTTAAAATGAACATAAGCAATTAAAACAGCTTTAGGTGCAGATGACCAAGGCTGAGTCAGGTGTAAGAGTGCAGTCTTCCAGGCCCAGTCCGCCTTCCGAGTCTGTCATGGCCTTCATCATTAACTAGCCTCTCTAGTAGGAATGGAA
This sequence comes from Hydrochoerus hydrochaeris, assembly GCA_004027455.1. Classification (NCBI taxonomy): domain Eukaryota; kingdom Metazoa; phylum Chordata; class Mammalia; order Rodentia; family Hydrochaeridae; genus Hydrochoerus; species Hydrochoerus hydrochaeris. The sequence continues at coordinate 49,501 of PVLA01007898.1, read as the reverse complement.
GCAGAAAGGAGGAAATAAGGTTCTTCCTTTCATGACAGTGAGAACTTCAGGATGGTTGGAGTCAGTAAATAGTGAAATGGGACCCTTCAGAATCTCAGCTGCATTTTTCTTGTACAGTAACCTCACTGTAGAATGGTTTCTTGGAGTATGGGGCCCTCTATTTGTATACTCCTTAACTGTTAATAATTGCTACAAGTAGGTAAATGGACTTCTGGTGACATTTGTAGAAGGGCAAAGGAAACACTTTTGGTGGCTTGCTTGGGACATACTGTTGTTTTGGGTGGTCTTGGTAGTTTTGTTTTTTATGGTACCAGAGGTTAAACTCAGGCCTTCCCCCTGAGTTACATTCTCAGGCCTTAGTTTTGTTGTTGGTTTGATTTGGTTTGGTTTGGTTTGGTTTAGTTTGGCTTGGCTTGGCTTGGCTTGGCTTGGCTTGGCTTGGCTTGGCTTGGCTTGGCTTGGCTTGGCTTGGCTTGGCTTGGTTTTGGGAGTTTTTTTGGTACAGGAAATCAAACTCAGGACCTTGCACTTGCCAAGTAGGTGCTGTCCGCTGAGCTATATCCTTGGTCCCCAGACCTTGTTTTTTAATGTTTTGAGACAATGTCTCACTAGCCTCCCACAGTGCTGCAGTTATAGGCATTAATGATGGTACTGTATTTTTAACATACTGGTTTTTTGTTTGTAGTTTGGTTTGGTCTAGTTTCGTTTTTGCAGTGGTGAGGATTAAATCCAAAACCTTGCATATGCTAGGCAGGTGCTCTACTACCAATCTACATCCCCCAGCCCCTGGTCAGTAACATTCTTATTTTAATATAACCGCTACTCAAAATAAATTGCTGTGTGGAATTTGAGTCCCCTTTTACTATTTTTTTATTATTCTGTAACAAATTTGACATTTTAAAATGTTAAATTTTACTACTGTCTTGTGAACTTAAGATTCTACTTCTCAAATTTTTGCTGTTTAGCAAAGAATATTAGTGCAGTCTCTTTTCTATTCAAGAAATCATCCCCGCAAAAATGTGACTGTTATTACATCAGTATCAAAGCAGGCATTAAAGAGATTTGCTCATTGCAAAGGTGGTTTTACGGCACTGAAACAGCTTTTTGAACATTACAAACAAAAGACTCCATCTTTCAGTTCTGAAATACAGTCAGCTCTCTGTGTCTGTGGATTTCCCAAATATTTATGGATCAAAAATATTTGGGGAAAAATACTGCATCTGTACTGAACGCATACAAACTTTTTTCCTTCTCTCTGCTTCCTACACAGAACAGTGTATCAGCCATTTCCTTAGCATTTCTATTGTATTAGGAATTGTAAATACCTATAGATAGTTTAAAGTTTACAAGGAGTGAGTAGGTTATGCAAATACTGCATTGTTCTGTATAGGGACTTGTGCACCTGTGGACCCTGGAACCAACCCCTGTGGATACTAAGAAATGACTATAGTTTCTGAATAGAAATGTGTTTAAGTCTGTTCACTTCTTGGTTTGCATGTTGATGCCTTTTGTTCACAACTTATCCCTTAAAACTGGTGATAACATACTTAGTTAGGTTTTGTTTGGATTCTGTCCTACTCGTATTGTGTTTGACAGGGTAAGGAGACGGCTAAATCAGGAGGACACTCTGCACCAAAGGTATCCCGAGAACAAAGACAAAAAAAGCAAAGAGGAGAAAGAAATTCAAAACAAGCATGCAGAAAAGGAGGCATCAGCAAGAGAAGCCAAGCCTGAGCCGTGTGCAGCTCAGAAGGCAAAGACAGCGAGGGCGGCCGCTCCGGACCCGGGCAGGGAGAAGATGCTCAGGCCACCTGTGGAGAGGTGGAAGCGGCAGGACAGCACAGACTTCAGAGAGAAGCGCTGCTTCATTTGTGGAAGAGAAGGGCACATTAGAAAAGAATGTCCGCAGTTTAAAGGCTCTCCAGGTACGGACACGGATCGTACCTTGATCTTTGCACTGATGTCTCAAAGAACATCTTGCTAAAGTTTTTCCTATTTTAGTTAGATGTATTTCCTTAAGAAATATATTTGTAGTTTTACTAAAACCTATTTGTTCTAAGTGTCTGTAAATGTTGCCTCAGTAACTAGGAAAAATATTTCTTAGTATGTGAACTCCAGAAGTGAAAGCACTATCAGGACACCACACTGTGTTCCCCTAGCCACTGTGTCTTGTCCGTTTATACACAGCATGCACATTAGAGAGGGAACAGGAAACTGGGCATGGCACTGCATTCCTGTACTACCAGCACTCTGGGAAGCTGAGGCAGGAGGACCAAAATTTCTGGCCAATGTGGGCTACTTAGCAAGATGCTGTCTCCAAAAAAAGGAATAGAAGAAAATATGCTCTGCAGTTAATTAACAGTGATTATATCTGCAGAGAGGAACTGTGGAGGAGTTTATCCTTATGTCTTACTAACTTCATTCAGTTGAGCATTATTAATAGTTTAAAGCCATCCGCAAATCTGAGCCAGATGTGGTTGACATAGGTCTATATTCCAGCTATTTAAGAGACTGAGGCAGGATGATCATTTGAGTCTGAGTCCTAGGACAGTCTGGGCAACATAAGGAGACCCTGTTTTCCAAAAAGGATCTTTCATAAATCTTGCCCCTTTGATTGCTGGGTGGGAAGTCGTTTTACATTTCATAAAATATGGAAAGTACCCATTGGAGGCCTTTTTTGTGTGCTAGGGCTTAAGCCCAGGGGTATTCTACACTTAGCTACATCCCTCAATCTGGTATTGGTTTCTTTGTAGATAGAGTTTCATGAAGTTGTTTAGGCCGGATTCTGAATTACACTCCTCCTGCCTCAGCCTCCTGAGTAGCTGGTCACAGGCGTTCAGCACCACGCCCCCTGTAGCACCTTTTCACAGTTAGACTGAAGGTACTTAACAATTTTTGGATGTAAGTTACCACTCACAAAGCAATGTTTATACTCTCACTTTACTTCTGAGAACACACCTAGTCCTGTGATGAAATTTGAGAAGCATTCAAGAAGAAACCCTGGGGAAACATTTTAATTAATGCAATTAACTCAAGCCATCCTGAATTGTGTTTGTTTATGGGCATCAAAGCATATTTATAATTTCCTTGAAATACTCAGGTTTGAAGTTTTTGGAACCTGTCTTCGATTATATTATATCATGTTCAGCAGTATATTACAAAAACTTTTGGATCATTCATCTGCATTTTTTTAAAGGAACTTTATGTGGAAAGAAATTTATTTTAAAATATTTTCAGTATTTTTAAATGGGGCTGAGTTATTTGTATTTATAGCTTTGGTTAGTTCTCATGGCCGAGTTCATCTTGCCACTCTTCATAGAGCTCCAGAATCTGCCCTGATCAGGACTTAAGTCAGAATAACATGATTTTCTTTTCTAGGAAAAAAACATAATTAAAAGAAATTAAAACAATGACACTTGCTAACACTTATGGAGCATTTACTGTGGGTAATTTTATTTAACTGCCACAACACCCATTAAATTTGGTAGCATTAATAACCTCAGTTTGTCGGAAAGGTACCTATAGATAGCAGTAACATTTAATATATATCTTAACAAAATAATAGGCTACCTGCTATCAGAACTCAAGGTCCATGTTTAGTACATTATCATTATGTTCCTTTTCAGTACCAGAAAATGATAACTTTATCCCCACCTTTGATGGATTTCATCTTCCTGGCAATAATTTTTATGTTGTTTACCGGTGCAGTTCTCAGAACAATAGAGCAGTGATTCTGACAGCCTGAGAAGGTAGTAACAAATCTGAGGAGCCCTCCTGGTGGTAGGGGATTAGCCGACCTAACCTGCTTTCTTCCAGGTGGAGTGTGCGCATATTAACGTGAGCATTTGTTGCAGGGGCTGTGTGACATGAGGGAGGATTGGGACCAGAAATGGTGTTTCCTTTGGCAGCAATTAAAAATGATCAGCTTCTTTTTGTCTAAAAACTGTTCTACTCATGTCATTTCTTCAGTCTACAGTATTGTGTCCACGCACCGTTACTGTGTAAAGCTTGTGCCACATTAACAGAAAGTCTGTGCCCAAGTTTTAAACCAAGGCCACTGCTTTCAGGTGAAAGTTGGAACAAACAGTGCTCTTTCTTTTTCTAGGTGTGTCTAAGTCAGATTGTGGGTTTGGAGCCCCTTCTTCACCCAGCCCTTTGAGACCTGCTGGTCCATTTGCTCAGGTAAACCCAACTCGGCTGTGAGGCGGGTGCCCTCCATCCTGTGCGTTGACTCACACTTGGTGCACTTGCCGAGCACTCCCGGGTCTGCTGCATGTGCCTTCTACTGACTTCACGCTCAGCTCCCAGTCTCGAGCATGCGTGCGTGCGTGCGTGCATGTGTGTGTGTGTGTGTGTGTGGTGCACTGTGCCAGGCCTCGCTCGCTGAGACAGTCTTGCATACTTACCTGTCCTGCCAGTTAGCTTAAAGAATTCTGCCTTCCACATGCCTCATTTCAGCCCTTTTTGGGGTTTTTTGGGTTTTTTGGTACTGGAGATCAAACTCACGACCTAGTGCTTGCCAGGCAGGCACTCATGCTGCTGAGCTAAATCCCTGGCCCCTTTTAGCCCTCTTTGGATATGGTTTCATTCTGCTGTAGATGCACTGCTTCCCATTTTATAAACCAGTCTATTTCATTTTTTAGGCAGTGATTTTACATGAAGACAAAAAGAAACAAAAAACAGCAATATTTTTGAGTCCCCAGTCAGGTAGGTGGTTTTTGGTTTTTTTTTTAATGTCATTATTTACTGTATTCTTTACCATATGCCATGTGAGATTCTTTGGCTAATGAATTGTAACAGAGATTAGACATCAGAATTCCCTGGGGTTACTTTAAAAAATACACTTACCCTGTCTTCTCTCCCTTAACCTGATTCTTGGGCAGTTAAGTGTGGGCCTATACATCTCTTCAGGACTCCAGGTAGTTCTGATGCCACCCTGAGTAAGCACCCTGGCCGTCAGCTGTCCCCCGCCAGGCTTTTGCTCCTGCTCTGAAGTTGCTGCTGCTGTGCTCCTGGTGGGTAGTCCTGTGCACCACCCAGGGGAGAATGCTCTACGTCCGCCGAGGCCTCCCCACCCCTGGGGAGCACTTGAGGAACCCCACTCCCTCTGCAGTGACACGACGCTGGCCTCAACCCCAGCTCCACCTCGGTGGACACATGAAGCCCCATCTTTGGCGTACTCTGTGTTCTTGTCAGGATAGATGGGCAACAAAAAGTAATCATAGATGAACCAAGAGAGTGTCACCTGATGACAGATGCAGAGAATTGCAAAGCAGGAAACAGAAGGGTGTCAGTTGTGAGGTGGCCTCTGGTAAGGGACCACTTCAATGAGGAACCAGTGAAGCGGGGATGAGTCAGGGGACTTGAGTCAGCCTGTTATGTCAGAGCTCAGACCACTTCTGTCCTAAGTCTGCAAAGCCTGCAACAGGAGTGGGGTGAGCAGAGCAGAGTGCAGTCAGTGTCTGGGCTCCTTTGGCATGGAGGACTGGTGTTCTTCTCTAAGTGAGGTGAGGAGCTGTGTGGGGGTTTTGACTCAAGGGACGCTATTACCCGAAATCAGTGTTTCTAAAACTTCTATGACTCATGGTGCCAGAGCACTAGGGTAGAAACCAAGGAAGCCAACAGGGTGACCACCGCTGTCATCAGGAGTTTAGACTGGGAGATGAAGAAGGAAGTGAGGAAAAGCACGGGTCAGATTCCAGACTTTCTGAAGGTCACACTGAGGTGATTTACAGATGGGTTGGATGGTACCAGGGCAGAGTGAGTCAGATGGCACTGCAGTTTTTGGCCTGACTTTAGAAGAATGGAGGTTGAATTTATCATACAGGGAAGACTCAGGCAAGGGATGATTTGGAGGAAAAAATAGAGGCCGATTCCAGACACGTAAGTGTAAGAGAACTGTGAGGAGGCCCAGCCAGGGAAAGGCTGCGTGTTTCCAGCCCCGAGTCTCAGTGAGTGAGGTCACCTGGAGAGGAGAAGCCATCAGAGCCTCAGGAAGTAAAGGAAGCGAAAGAGAAAGTGGCCAGCAGAGGAGGGAACAGAGCCAGAGCCCTCTCCTCGGCCGCACAGGGCAGGTGCATCTGAGAGGAGGCCTCACCCCGCATGAACGCTGCCGGAGCTCTGGGACGGCCTCCTCCGTCATACCACCAGTGGCTTTGAAGAGATCCACATCTCTGGAGTCAAGGAGGCCAAAAGCCTGACTTGCAGGGAGGCCAAGAAATGTTTGAAAAAGGACTACAAGCCCCCTAGGCTCGTAAAGCGGTGCAGAAAGGGTACTTCTGCATCCTGAAGGGAAAGGAAGAGAAACATGAAAAGCAAAATAGCTATGCCTTGTTACTAACTTTGGGGGCATTTTTTAGTAAGACACACGCATCTGAATTCTAGCCTGCAGGTACCCTCACAACTTTGCTTAACCAATCTCTTTCTTTGTCCCTCTTTGTCTTGTTCAGTAGAAAGGGTTAAGACAAATTACAGTATGGTATCCAGGGTATTTTTAAATGATTGTATACTTTATAAGAAAAACTTTGAAATTTTAAAACTTCATTGGTGTAACCTGACATTTGTGTATGTTAATGTAAAACAAGTCACATATAGTGGTGCCTCTGTATTCACTGCTTCGCTTCCTGCGTTTGTGCTAATTTGGTCAGGCACAGTCTGAAAGCACAGTCCAGAACAGCAAGATACTTTGAGAACATTTGCCGTGTACAAGCATCTATTAAAGTGTGTTGTTACTGCGTTCTACTTGTTTTTAGTTCTCAATGCCTCGCCTAGGAAGCCTAAGGTGTACAGGGCTCCCCTTGGACACACCCCTTGTGTTCTATGTTTAGCTCTGCTACATCATCATATCATATTGCTGATATGAGCAGAGTTAGAGATGCTTTCAGAGAGAGAAATGCCATTGTTGCTAACAGTCTCCTCGATTCCTTGCGTAGGTGTCAGCCTTCAAGGAATAGTCATTACGGTTGCAGGGTAGATTCCTGGGCCCCAGACTAGAGTTCATCTTTGTCCTCCGGGCTCAGTGTCACAGGCAAGGCACTGTGGTCTCACTCTGGAGAGCTGCAGTCTCTGCTTTGAATGTTGTTAGCAGGAGGAAATGTAACAGCGTCGTTGACTTACCCAGGTATTCAAATTTCTGTCAGTACCTTATGGGTTTGTAGGTTTGGGAGTGGAGGGATGGAGGTAAACATGAAACATTAGCACTAGTTTCTTTACAGCCGAAGACAAATCTCCACAAATGTATGACCCCTCTGGACCCAGCAGGGAAGTGGCAGCTGTATGGAAGGTAGACAGAGGCTGTAGGAGATACTTGAGTCTGGGAAGGTTTTGGAGTGTTGGGGGGGGCAGCTGTTGGCAACGAGCCCAGCAGGCGGAAGTGACCAGAGCGAAGGGCCACCCACTCCCACAGGCAGCTCACTGAGTGGAGAGCGGGTGGGGCTGATGGCCTGACTCCAGGGCACGGAGGGCTTCTGAACTATGCCTAGATCCTCTCAGCTCAGGATCACACAGATGCAAGTGTAAACAAACCCAAAGAATGCTGTTTTTCTAAGCTTTGGCCCTGAGCAGATATTTCTGGAACATTTTATGCAGGAAAACCACCAGTTCTTGCTTGGTCAGAAAGCTCACATTGCTAAAATCAGCTCTGTGGTCAGACTTCCAAGGCTGATCTCCAGCTGTGTCATGTGAGGTGCCCTGTCTCCTTCAGGTGCCTCGCTTTCCTGGTCTGTCAGAGGGGATGACCGTCACACCCCAGGGCAGGAATGGGGAGACGCCTCTGAAGGGAACCTGGAGCAAAACCTGCAGAGGGAGCACAGAAAGGCTCAGGGCAGTGCGAGGGCACAGAGGTGCTGCTCCTGCGATATTGCCAGTGCTGTCCTGCGAAGGCAGTGGACAGTCTGAAGGAAGGATTTTACTATGGGGGTGGGATTTTGTTTTGTTTTTTTGAGGCAGGGTCTTGCCATGTACTCCAGGCTGTCCTGGAAGACACAGCAATCCTCCTGCCTGAGCCTCCTAAATGCTGGGGTATAACACCTTACTCAGCTAGATTTTACAATAAGTTAATGAATTTCCCAGAAACGGGATACTATAGATGGTAGTTGTATACCTAGAAATTGCATTACCAGAGAGTAGTAATTTAGGATTTCTTCTTGATGAAAACCTACATATTTATAAATCTTTTGAACAACTGAAAAAGTTTATTAAATTACTACAGAAAAAAGTTATACTCTATAGCAAGAAAATAAAAGAGAAAACATAGGTGGTTAAAATCAGTCCTTTCCAATAAACTGTTCAAGCAAGTGACAGCTGTGCTGACGGCCAAATTTTCCCATATCTTTAGCCAAATTAGTTAATTTTAAGTTGTAAGGAGAATTTCCCTAAAGCTCTGCCCTTCACAGTCCTAAGAGTCTCTGAAAATGCATGTTGATCCCGATAGCTTCTGTCCTTGCGCAGGGGCTGCTGCCTTGGGCCAGGTTAGCCTCTATGTCTCCTCACAGCAGTGGTCAGACTCCCTGTCACAGGTCCAGAATCCGGGGGCATCCAATGAGGTCTGTGCTTCTGCTCTGGCCTCCAGTGCTTCTCAAGGTGCAGAGTCCATAACTCCCCAAGGAGAACATGGAGAAGAGACTGTTGTGGGGACTCTGGCTGCCCACTGTCACCCTCTCCCCTGTGCGCACTGACATGGTGCCTTATGTGCACCTCAGAGGAGACGTGGCCTCAGAGGAGGCCAGTGGGAGGATGGCCGGAGCGTGAGCTTCAGTGTCAGGCACTGGAGCCCGAAATCCAGCCCCACCAGTACTGGTTGGGTGGCCCATGGCACTTCCACTTCTGTTCCCTTATCAGTCTGTCGGAGTTACCCTCACAGGAGCTCTGTAAAGGGTGGCTTCATAGAGATGGAGAGCTCACCGAGCACCTCGCCTACTGCGGCACTCGGTGAATCCCCATGCCCTCTGTTATTAGTACCAATCTCTTAGAGAGCAAATTCCTAATAGAGACTTTTTGCTTAACAAAACAAGCATATGGAGATTGCAGTGCAAGTTACAAATTAACTGATTATTAAATGTATTACTGTGGCTTACATTTTTCTCAGGAAAGTTTTTTCCTACTGTTTAGCACCCCCTACCTTCCTTATCCCAACAAAAATTACTTAAAAAACAAAACAACTTGTTTCTTCATATATTCCATTTTTATCCCATGCCTTGAAATCATAAAATTCTTTTCTCCCTTGTGATAATGTATATTTATACAGCTTTTATCACTAAGCAGAATTTCAAAGCCTGGAGTCTATGGTCTTTATGATCATAAATTGAAAACAGTAGAAATTGTTTTAGAAAAAAAGTGGAAAAAAACTCAAAGAATATAAATCATTCTTTCTGATACCTTGATATTCCTGTTGACTAGCCTGTCATACTTACCTACCACGAAAAATTTGTATCAATTGGGTTCTAAAGCTTTTTTTAAATCTCAAAGTATAAACATTTCTTCTATGTTGTTTTCATAATTATTAAAACAGATCATCAATCCAGATGTTACAAATTTTGATTAAAAAACACTCTTGGCTGGAGATATAGCTCGGTAGTAGAACATTTATTTGGCATGCTTAAAGCCCTGTGTTCAATCCCCAGTACCACAGTATAAATGTATGCTCAATTACTGAAGATAAAAGTCATGTGCTCTCAGATCAGTATTATTTGCATGAGTGAAAGAGTACCTTATTTCTATTTAATCTGTTTTTGCAGTTGGCAAGCATTGAGAAAATGTAATAGTCTTTTATAATAGAAAATTTAAAAAATAGAAAAATGCTTTAAGAGTTTGGAAATGATCAATATAGTATTATAACAGTATCACTCACTTATATAAGTACTTCTTAATGATGTCACCAAAAATCACATAGCAATACATAATAAAAAGTTACTTGTAATAATCATTAAGTATCACTGTAATTTGGTAAAAGCTAAAAATTACTCTTTTTTACTAGCAGTATTCATACCAACACAGATACCAGTATTTCATTTGCCTACTGACACCCTCCTCAGGGGCCTTTTAATACAGTAAGACTGTGAAGAACTGTGGGGAGAGCACTGCACCCCACAGTCCCCAGTTGGGTAGAGCCCAGTCACAGTAGGAGCACAGTGTACCTGCATCTTTCCAGAGACATTCTCATACTCATGTCTTCAAGAAATCCACACAGGGCCAGGCATGGTGGCACACTCCTGTAATCCCAGCACTCAGGAGGCTGAGGCAGGAGGATTGTTGCAAGTTCAAGACCACCCTGGGCTACAAAGTGAGCTCAAGGCCAGCCTGAACAACATAGCAAGACCCTGTCTCAAAAAGACAAAAAACAAAACAAAATCAAAAAGAAATCCACATAAATGCCCTAGTAGAGGTCAGAATGTTTACCACTGGGAAATGTATCACCTAAGGTTTGGATGATAAGAAGATGCATATCCCTTTCTTTTGTAATGTGAGAGAAGAGTGGTTGTGAAAGAGTTGGAAAGGAAGAGTGGAGTGACTGAGAACCAACCCAAAATGGTGGCAAACGTGTCAGTTTTAAGAAAAGTACATAGAGAAGTTGAGGTACCGGGACACTGGGATATAGCTTAGCTGTGAAATACATACTGAGGGGCCGGGGATTTAGCTCAGTGGCTTAAGTGCATGCCTTGCAAGAGTGCGGTCATGAGTTCAATCCCTGGTACAAAAAAAGAAGAAAAAACATATACTGAGCACACGCAAGGCCTTTGGTTAATCTCTAGTGCCAAAAAAAACGTTGAGGAGCTGGAAACTTGGTTCTTGTCCACATATCCGGCGAGGTAAGTTGGAGAATACACACACCCAAGTTTGATGACCTTGTTATATAACCATGTAAAGTGTACATACTTGTTCAATTATTTTGTGAGGCTAAATCTTCACTAATATGTATGAAAGTTGAAAAAGTACATGTATTTTGACCATGATGGCAAAATTACTAAGTGACAATTGTTGACTATCCCAGAGAGTCGTTGCCAAATATGTCCCAAAGCCTGGCTTCCCTGGGGGAGTCTTTTTGTATTTTTCCAGTCATTTAGAATTTCTGTAATTACTATTAAATTCACATTTTTCATGTTTGTTTATATTATATGTATATTTTTGTGTCAGAACAGTCATCTCTTAATTTTCAAAGCAATCAAATGTATTACAATATTCTTCACCAAGAATACACTCCAGTGTATTTTTTCAACCTCACTGAGACATACTTGGTTTCCAGTGAGGTTTACAAAATTTTATAAATTTCATATTTTCCCCTGGATTATATAAAGTCAAAATTATGCTTCATTTCTAATACTTTTGATTTTTTACATGTATAATTTAAAATTTTCAGCATAGTAGACTACATGTTTAAGTGACAGTAGTAACACTGCTAATACTAGTTTTGTGAAGTAGTTCATAGTTTAGAAAACACATGAAACAGGTCTAACTAATATAACAGTTAGAGGGATGAGATTTTTTTTTTTCCTGTCTTTTCAATCTTTGCCTCTAAGAAGGGATGTCCAGCCCCATTTGCTCAATCAGGTCCCCTTCCACCCTAGAAATATCCATTATTATAAATTTAAATGTCCTTCTGATTTTTTTTTAAACTCTTACATGTGCCCAGGTAAGTTTTTTACATTTAAATTACATATTATAGAATACAGTAAGAATGTTCTACAACCTACCTTTTCATGTCTAGTTAAAATGATTTTAGATTTTTTTACATGTTGCTGTAATACAAATTTACTTTTTCTTACAACATTCCCATTACCTAGGACATAAGGACTTAGATTGCATCTCTCTGCTATTATAGTCAATACTGTAGTAAACCTCCTTGTGGCACACACTACAAGAGACTGTATAGGGCTTATTACACACCTTACCAGTCAGATGGGTCATGGCACATGTGTATTTCATGTACGCTACTGGCTGATACCATATTCCCTACTGGCAGCTCCTGCCAGCAGTATGGGGACTGTTTCCTCATATCTTTACAGATAGTTGGCTTTTGTCAGAATTTTAATTATTGACAAATCTGATGTATGAAAACTGCTTTGATGGTGTCTATATTTTCTGTCTGGGAATGCTAAGCATGTTTTTACATATAGTGCTGTTTTCTTTTTCATGTTACTAGGTTTTGTTTTTTTGGGTTTTTTTTAATTGTTTTTTTAGCTGCTTTTCACATTGCTGAGACAAAATACCCACCATCCAAAGTTAGAGGGGAAAAAGTTTAGCTCAGTTTGTAGAGGTTTCAGTCCACAGTTGCCTGGCTCTAACACGATGGCATCCCAGAGGGGTAACAGTTCGTGGTGGGCAGAAGGCAGCAAGCAGCAGCAGGAGCAAGCCTCCCTTCTTTCTGCCCCTTTATAATCCATCCAGGCTACAAACCTGTGGATTACATCCAGGGTGGGGCTTCCTTTACCCACCCTCACACCCTAAATCAAGCCAACTTTGAAACAGCCCATCCATGACTACATCAGCCTTTGGGGAACTTTTAGGTACAATAGCAATGCTAATTATCTATTGATATTCATCTTCCTATATTGATTTGTAGATCCTTTAAGTACTTAATGTGTTTAGGACATTTCTCTGCCCATGATTTTTATATTTACTACTGTTTACTTTGACTTGCTTTCCCCTTACATTTACTTCTGTACTTCATTTGAAAATTAGTGAGAATAGACTCAGTTTGAGGAAGACAACTTCTTCTCTTCAGAAACTGATCTAATGCCAATTATTGAATAATCCATATTTTACCCCATTGGTTTGAAATACAATTTTCATTATATACTAATACCTTGCTATACATAGTCTCTTAAGAATATTTCACTTCTGTTTTGCTTTATTTGTTCAGACTTCAGGACAAAATATAGTAATTGCCTTATGCTGTGGTTTAATTAGTAATCTTCATTCTTCCTGTAAAAATAATTCATTTTTTCTTTAATATCAGTTACACTTTCACCATTCACAGCTTCATATCTGCAGAGTAATGATGCAGGTTGTTTGTTTCTGACCAGAGAATTCTTTGCCATAGGTCCATTCTGTTGCAAATGAGGACACTCACGTGTGTAAAGGATCACCTTTAAAGGGCCAGTTTCATCTGATGCTCTGCACCAATATGGAAAAAGCTTACATGCAGATGCACTGAAACAACTTTAGCAGCTTATCTGCATTTGGAAAGAATTGACCGAGTGTATGCTAATATATCATGTTCCTGATACTTGCTTAATATAGGCTAATTCAGAACAGGTATCCATATGTGTGAAAGCTGTGAATAATTAACCGTAAGCAGCAGTGCTATGTCTTTTGGCAGAGTGAGGCTTGTTTCATTTATGTTGGGTTTGTTTTCTTCCCACTTATAGGAAGCCTCTCCAGTAAATCCGTGACTCAGGGGAAAGCCTTGGTGAAGAGGAGCCCACAGGAGTCATGAGAGAAAGAAGATGGCACTTCAGTGACACACAGGCGTCCTTATGCACTCGGAAAATCAGGTTCATTTCACAGGCATGGTGGCATCGATCAGGCTTCAATTTCACAGTCTAGGGAAATGTCAGATTTTTTTTTAATATGATGAAATCGTTAATGAAAAAATTTTAATATAGTCTCATATACCACCAATCCCCATAGATGTAAGGATTTTAATAGAAAGCCATGATGTATGTATTTAAGCCAGGTTAAAAGAAATGTAACTGTGGGCCAGTATTCAATGAATATGGCTTCATGGTTTTTAATTCTTTGAAAGCACACTAAAAATAGTGTGCTGATAAAGCCCAAGTACATTAACTCCTTTTTTCCTCCAAATCCCTTTTTTGTTTTGAGGAGGGCAGTGATATTTATTGTTGTTTGTGGAATCCTGGTGTGGAAGGTGTCGGATATGTGTGACCTGCTACTGCTGTACTTAGTACTCCCGAGTGTGGTCTTCCCACTCTCTGTAGAAGTGAGCGCCAACAGAGTCCTGCTGGTGTGAGCCTCAGCGGGCACAGGTGCATGCACGTGTGCAAGAGAATCACCATGGACTGTTTGTTCGATGCTCGGGAAAATGAAGTCAGGAAGACAAGTGGCCCTGTTCACCAGTAAGAACATTTTAAAAGAAAGGATGACAAAAGTACGTTTTACTTTTTATGATACTCGGAAGTAAGGGAGGGGAACCTTAAACCCCCTAAGGTCTGAGACTGAGCCAGTCACAAGTGTGGTTGCGGTTTCTGGGTCTGCCTGGAGCCCCACAGAACCGTTTCTCCAACTTCACAAGCTTCTCCAAAGTACTCCGTGGAAAAAACTATGCCTCACTTTATTTATCATTTTGAAATAAAATTTCAACCTGTAATTTTATCCACATTACTGTCTAGTGAAAGCGTCCTCAATTTCATTAGGAACCTAAGTTCCAGAGGAGGGCCAGCTCCAACCTGCTCCCGGAGACAGAGTGCACACGGGTCCTCCTGCCTTCGTGTCCCATCGGTCCTGCGTGTTTGGTACTGCCCTGTGCCAGACACTGGGCATGCATATCCCCTGGGCTGGAGCTGAGGGCTGCAGAAGGCAGTAGTGGAGAAGAGAAGACTCAGGATAATACCTGTGTGTGCTTCTCTTTTGCAAAACTGATTGAGCCAGGTATGGTGGTAGACACCTGCAATCCCAAGACTCTGGGAGACTGAAGCAGAAGGGTCACAAACTGGACCCCATGTTGAACAACCCATTGACTTAGCAAGACTCTATCTCAAAGTACAAAAGGGTGGAGACTCATTCCAAAGGACCTGAGTTCAGACCCTAATCCTGTACTGAGAGAAGAGAAGAAAAAAACCTACTTGAGAACATATTCTAGGTACCAAGTAATTGTATCAAAATTAAGAACCTCAGAATTTGCAGGTTCTGGCAAAAAAGTCAAATGGTTGTTCCTTACACAGTTTGAACATTTATGATCATGTGGCCTGGGCCGACCCCTCTGTGTGACTTTCCTCAGCTGCTGAGCTGCTTTCTGGTGCGGGGGTCACTGGGCACCCAACTCTCATCGTCATTCTTTGAAAGGCCTGCTGCACTCTGCTGTTCATCTTCCAGCATCATCACAGGAGAGAAGCTGAGACCAGCCTCATTTGTATTCCCTTGGAGGTTTTATTTTTGTGGGGGGTGTGCCTGTGTTTTTGTTGATCCCTATAACTAAGAAAGTTGCCTCAATACAGAAATGTTTCTCCAGGGATTTTTGTTTGTTTTAGGTAGAATCTTCTTGGTTTATAGGTAACGCTTGTCTTTTCTCAGCCTCCCACCCTCTGATCTTTCCTTTTCATTATGCCAAAAACTAAAAGTTTAGTCTCCATATGACTGGCCTCTGTGCTTTCTCACAAATTACTGCCATTATACTTCGTTTTGTTTTGTTTTTTTAACTTAACTCATCCTTCTTTTCCTCTTAACTTACATTTTTTTCTTAGAAACAGTTTTTTATGTCCTGTCTTTTAAAAGCTTCCTACTTTTTTTTTATCCTGATTTCTACAGTAGATTCCACCCAATGTATTTGGGTTTAAAATTTCTCACACTAGGTCTGTGGGCCAGTAAGGAGAGGTTGAGAGCAGTTCTGAGAGTGGGTTGCTCGTGCCTCTTCCCACCGGTGCTCATCAAGCCCCTCTGTGTGCTTGCCGGGGGGCCGGCATCTGCTCAGGCACACCCAGCACTCAGGGCTTAACCTATCTTTCAAGGACAGCTGGCCCATCTGTCCTGACAGGCACCACCAGTGCCCCACTACCAAGATTTTCCTTGCCACCTTTTCTCAGAAATAAACAACTTGAAATCCTTCCCTTTTGGGGGTACATAAGGGGATGTAGCTGCATCCCCAGCCCTTTTTATTTTGAGCCCTCTAAGAACATGGAGTGTAAGTGTGTGTCACACCCAGCTATAAAATCATTTTTATGGCAGTAATCGAGATCCTTTTGCTTAGTGTGGACAGTATCAGCAATGTGCAAGCTTAAAGATATGTTTTCTACACATGATCTTAGTCAAAAAGCCAAAAAGCAATTTTAACTGCTCTTAGATAACTCACTTTATTTTTCCTTTTCAAATATGCTTCACATTATACAAATGCTGTAAAGAAAAAATTTTTCCCAACTGGAAAAGTCCTTGACAGATCAATTGGTGGGGTTTACAGTTATAACTTGCCCCCCAAAACCCCACCCCCACTAAAACTAAAGAAATGTTCAGAATGCTTTCTTTGACACCAGGGTTTTGGATAGAATCACTCAGAACAGTCACACACGTTTCACCAAGTAGAACTCTAGACTTAGGAAGGGTCCAGCCCTGCCAGTTTTCCAGCCGTACAACAAGCCCCATAACCTTGGGCAGAAGGTGCCTGTCCTATAAAATGGAAAGCATACCTGCCCTTCCAGAGTTGTCAAGACCAGGAAGATCTTACTGGGGTAACACTTCTGGGTCCAAAACTGAAACTAAATCCTGCCTACTCAAGTTAACATGTTGGCGGAAATCTAAAAGAGGTTACAGGTTGTAAACTCCTTCAGCATTTCCCATACTCTGTACCATAGGACAGGTGCTTCTCTGAGATAAAGGGGCTCACATACGTATTTCTTATCTAATGAGAATTCTAACATACCAAGTTACTTCAGGGGTCTGTGACATTAGCTACACTAGATCCACTGGCAAGTAATTATGTGACTTAGGGCTTATGGAGAAAAGAGCTAATCAAGTAAAAATCTGAACAGTGTGTTAAAAATGAGGGAAGGTTTTTAAATATACACAGGATCCTAAATGAGGAAATTTAGCACTATATTTTTAAAATATCATCTAACGCACTACACTAAACTTGAGACGAAGCACCATTTGTAAAACACATCGTTTCTGCCCTACCCAGTTCATGGTAGTGAAACTGGTAGGAGACAGTGTGCTCAAAGATTTTGTGTTTGTTTTGTGGGACTGGGGATTGAACCCAGGGCCTTCACACTGAGCTACATCCCCAGCACACCCATCTTTGTCTTTTTTTTTTTTTTTTGGCAGTGTCTTGCTCAGTTGCCAAAGCTGGGTTGAGACTTGTAATCTTGCCACATCCCAGTTTGGGAATGGTGGTGCATGCCTGTAACCCTAGCACTCTGAAAGGCTGAGGCAGGAGGATCATAGTTCAAACAGCCTGGGCAACTCAGCAACTAGCAAGACCCTGTCTCAAAATAAAACATTTTAAAAGGAGACGGACAGAGCTTACCCATGCAGAGGCCCTCGCTTCAATTCTCAGTAATGCACCAAAAAAGTTCCTCTCAAACCTAAGTTCTACACAACTGTACAGCATTCCAATAATTGAAAAAATGATACATGGCTTTTTTATTGTTACTTTTAGAACAGTTTTGCTTTCACAGCGAAATCACAGAGAGGTTAGAATTTCACATATTTTTCTGCCCTTCCCCACCAACCTCCCCCATTACCATTGTGCACCACGGTGTCCCATGATAAACCTCCACAGACAATGCCACCAACTCTCGGGTGACGGCCACACTGGGTTCTTCTGCGTGGTGCACTGCAAGTGCTCTGACAAATGTATGACGGGTCTGTCCATTGTGAGAGTATCACACAGTTTCACATATGTCACCATTAGTATCTATGAACAATTAGTGTGTTTATGGAGTATGCTTTGTACCATGCTTTCTTCAAGGGATTTTCATGCATTAACTCATTTAATCTTTGTAGTATCTGCAGAAGCAAAGAAGTAAAATGCCCTAACATTAAAAAGAAAAGCCATACACGATCTTAAAATAAAATGCTCATCCCATATCGCTCAGCTAATCAAAGATGAGGCCAAGAAAGGGACTCACCACTCTACCACCTCTCAACCCTGTTTCTTCTGTATGCAGCTGGAGTTTAGGGGGAAACACCATGTAACAGGTAGACAACTACTTGCCTATTTTGAGCTAGACTTTCAGACTTTGCAGACTCTAGAGGATCAAACACAAATCAGACTCTAAAAATACCTATTCCTTTTCCCATATCAAAAACACTGAAAAAACGCCTTATGTGATGTTGCAAGCCAGCAATCTGGGAGGCTGGGGCTCAAGGATTCCAAGTCTGAGCCCAAGCCCTGTTGCTGCTTCCTGCGAATCGTCAGGTACAATGCCCGGCGCTCAGGAATAAGAGAATGACATCCCTGAGCAAGTAGGACGAGGTCACACAACAGGTGTACCGGCTGGTAGGCGCTCTCTGTAACTGTGACTATTCCCCCAGAAAACAGTCGCCGGATTCCCAGTCACCTTTCACAGTGGACTCAAGTTCACGTTCAGCACCAGAAGCAAAACCGCATGGGTCACGTCCTGGAGTTGCCGAGAGCGCGGCACGCTGGGGATGACGTGGCTGCCACTTGTCGGTAGTCTGCGCTCTTCACCACCTCGCTGGACCACCAAGGAAGAAGGGGCACGGGAGCACAGGTCTGCGCCTTAGACCCGCTCCGCGCCTGAGCTAGGCGGCCTTTCTTCAGCACCTCTAAGCCTCGACGGGCTATTCTCGTCGCGGCAAGCCTGCGGGAAGCCAAAGGCAAGGCGATGGGGCAACGGGGATCCAGTACGCTCAGCTGGAAGCAGTGCAGCTCTGCCCGCATCCGCCAGTGTCGTCAAAGCAACCACAGTCGCGGCGCTCACTGTTCACTAGTGTCTGCTCTCACCGGTCGGCGAAGCCCCGCCCTGCACGCACGCACGCGGCCCGCCCGGCCTGTCACTCACGCGGGCTGCCCAATGGAGGGGCGGGGCGGGGCCTGGGACGCGTGCGCCGGTGCTTGTGGCGTCAGTGCGCGAGCCGTGTCCATGGAGAGAGGTTGAGGGTTTTGAGGTCCGGCCCCAGGCTAGCCGGGCGCCCGGACGGCGAAGATGTCGGCTTCCTTAGTCCGGGCCACCGTCCGGGCTGTGAGCAAGAGGAAACTGCAGCCCACCCGCGCCGCCCTCACGCTGGTGAGTGCACGCGGCGCGCGTCCGGGCCGTGACATTGGCCCACGTCCGCCCTCTGCGGGGAAGGTCACAGCGACGGGAGCAGGCCGCGGGCACGTCCGAGCGCGGGACAGAGTCGCCGGCTCCCATAAGGGCCTTGGCGGCCCCCGTAGCCGTGGTAAACAAGCCCCGGGCGGGGCTGCTGGGGTGGGCGCCCCGAACTACGTCTCCCGGCAGGCCTTGCGCGCAGGAGCGAGTCGGGTGGGGGTAGGCTCCCCCGCATCAGGCGCGGCTAGCAGGGCGCTTTTCTGGCTCCTTTTGGGGTCCCCGCGGCGCAGGCGTCTGCGGCCCACGGCGTCCGGCCTCGCAGGGTCTACAGGGCAAGGATGCAGCGTGCGCGCCGCGCTTGCAGCGTTTCGCGGGACAAAGGTCAAGCGCAGAGGGCACCGGCACCCAGCCAGAGTGGGGGCTCCTGGCACACGGGCCCTGCTGTGCTGCGCCGCCCTGGGGAGCGAGCCCCGGCCTTTCTCTTTTCTGTTTTTTGTTTTTAAACGTGGACTTTTAAAGTTAGCAAAGGCTGAGCTGGAACTTGGGATCCCCCCCGCTTCAGCTTGTGCAGGTTTTTTTTTAAGACGAGAGAAAATCCACGTAACATAAAATTAACCGTTGTAAAGGGTGCTGTTTAGAAGATGCATAATGTTACGCAGTTATTACCTCTGTACGGTTTCAACACATTTTTACCCAAATAAGTAACATAAGGGTCGGTTTGTTATTCTCACAGACACCCAGCTGCGGTGCAGGCAGTCACGTAGACACTGGGAAATCAAGACTTTCAGTTGAATCACCGAGTCCGTTTCATCTAATGCCATAATAAGGCCTGTTGCCAGAAAATTAGTTAAAGCAAAATGAAGGAAAATCAGAGAGGAGCAGGGACGCTGAATATTTCTAGGCCCTGGAGGTTATCCTAATTATACGACCTAAACTTTTTGCTGTATTTTTCGTGTAGTAGCATGTCTGTTTTCGTGTCTGGAAAATACTTGATGAAATCTAGAATGTGTTTCATTTCAGTTTGAGAAAAAAATTACTCAAAATTTGTAAGAATTTTTCAACCAGTAATGGAAAAGCCAGAGGATAAAGCAACCGTTTTTTGTTGCTGTTGTTGTTGTTTTTTTTTTTTGCCTTTTGTTTGTTTGTTTTGCCTTCATCATCTGGCATATTCACTGTTACTTCAGAGTTTCTGAGTCACTCCCTTCCTCTCCATGCCTGCTAGTTCAGCAACATTTATCCAGATTACTTATATTTCAGGACAAGAAAAAAGTGACCTACACACTTCCCTCCCTCCATGGTCACAGCTGTAGACAAAGCCTGTGCCATTCTAATAAGAAT
Source organism: Hydrochoerus hydrochaeris (assembly GCA_004027455.1). Lineage (NCBI taxonomy): Eukaryota > Metazoa > Chordata > Mammalia > Rodentia > Hydrochaeridae > Hydrochoerus > Hydrochoerus hydrochaeris. Next base: position 29,225 of record PVLA01007898.1, on the reverse strand, counting down.
AATAATAAACATACCTCACATTCTCAGGCCTGGTCCCCACGCTTGTCTGTCTACTTGCTTCCGTGTTCTCTAGTAATTGTCAGTCACAAGGTATCCTGCTGCCTGGCTCTGTCATAGAAGTAACTTATTTTGCTTAATGTTAAGGGTGACTTTATAAACTTTAGGAGTTAGTTAGGAATTAGTAGAAAAAAAAAAACATGTTAATGCTGCTTTCCCACGTGGCTTGTGTTAATGGGCTAGCAGTCATTTTTCCTGGCATATATATCTTCGGCTCAAGATACCTGTATGGCATGTATTGCTGTTTGTGCTTAGTTTTCAAGAAAACAGTTTTAATCCAAATATATATGGAGTGCAAAAGTTGTGATTTGATCAAAGGCTTAATGAGTGGAAACAGATAACAGCGAACAAAGGTAAAAATAATTCAGTAAAACCAGGAGAAAGTGATTTTACTAGAATGTATACATCTTTGACAGGAATTTACCATGTTGCAGTCTTTCAAAATTGTACTTGTGGAGTCTACTAGAGGTCAGCAGGAGGCCAGGAAACGGAATTAAGGACATGAAAACATGATTGGATGTTATCAGTGCCAAATCATCTGCATTAACCAGTCTTAGTCCTGGAGAGATTGGTGGATTATTGGAGGGAAGGGTTTAAGCTGGCAGAGGCTGCTTGTGAAACAGGGCTGATTCCTTGATTGGCTGTTTAAGACTCCAGCCCTGTCACCATGAGTAGCCTCGGGCACCTGCAGAAGTGATCCACAGGAGGATGAATCCCCCTTACCATCACCCAGGAACTGATAGATGGAATCAGGTTGGTAGGAGCCAGAGTAAGATTCAGAAAAGCTCAAACACTACTGAGGTGGCAGATACCTGTCCTTCATTGTCATCATTACAGAAAACAGAACTCAGCCATAATTTAGGATTAGAGATGTCTCACACTGTGTGCAAAGCACAGATTTCTGTGAGAGAATGATGTGCAGTCGGTAGATTTTTGACGTATGAAAAGAAGTTAATTTCCTGTGGACACATGGTACCTTAGGGCTTGACTTTCTAGTGGAACCTGGTGAGAAAGGTTTATGTTTAATAGGAAGCCATTATTAAGTCACTGGGCTAGGACCAAAAATCATTGGAACAGTGACTAAAAAATAAGATTTGTGGGTCAGGGGTTTAGCTCAGTGGCATAAGCACCTGCCTTGCAAGCGTGCAGTCATGAGTTCGATCCCTGGTACCAAAAAATAATAATAATAATGATAAGATTTGTACAAGAAGCCACTCAGTAGCTATTATTCTCCATTATAAAAAACACGACTAGGAACATGAGCAAAGTGCAGAACTAGGGCAAATGTTTGCTGTGCACGAGATTCAACCCCAGCACAGAGAGAAAAAACACAGTGGATGTTGTTTGTTTGATGAGAAAATGGCTAGATATACTAGAGTAGATTTTGGTAAAATATACTCGTAAGTCTTCAAATATTATACAGTTATGCAAATTATATAATCTTTAATATCTGAATCACATCCTTATAAGAATAAAAATGATAACAGAAACATCAGACACCTAGAAGATAGTCAGTGGTGAATGTAGGTTTATTACCATGTATCAAATGAGAACATAATGTTAATTTTTTAATGGCAGTACAGACTAGGGTTACAGACATTATATGTGTGTATTTATGTACACACAGGAAGAGAGCCAAGGAAAACACTGTAATGGCAGCCCTTGCTGTTAACAGGCTGCGGTAGCATGTGCATTGGCTGTCCTTTGTCCACCATCTTTTAAACATTGAAAAAGATGTATAATCCAGATTAGTTCAAGGTGGTTATGGTTGTTGGCATGTGTTTAACATACATAATCATAAAATCAACTTTAAGTTTTGTTTCATAATGAAAATTATTTGTGAGAAAACCTAAGGAAATACAATATTAAAGATAAAAACTTTCTCCTACAAGAAGTAGAAATATTGAGAAAAGTCCAAGTTTTGTTGCTAGGAAACAGTTACAAGACGTTTATCTAGAGTGCCTTTTCTTAAAATTTTGACAACGAAAGCATCCTGGAGATAATATTTTTTTCTTTTTATCTTCTTCCTTCTCTTTCTTCTTTCTTACTGGGGATCAAACTCACAACTTTACAACTACCAGGCAGCACTTGTGCCACTGAGATGTCCCTGCCTCCCCCTCCCTCCTCCTCTTCTCTTTTTATCCTTGAAGTAAGATGGATTAAGTGGACCAAAATACCTTAAATTCCGACACTTTAAATAATCATGTTCTTGTGATTTTAGTTGTCAGTAGGTTAAAAGCCATCATTAAATCTCAGTGGATTTCAAGAATCTCGTCAGTTTCTTTTTTTGTATTTTGAAATAGAACTATTCCCTACTGTGACCCCTTCTGTACAGTTGTTGTATGGTGGCCTTGGTGTGTTCCTTCTCATAGTGTTTTTGGTGCCAGATATTGCACTCATGCTTGCCAGTCAAGCCCTTGTGCCACTGAGCTAAACCCCCAGCCCTCTCATCAGTTTTAATTAATAGGCCAAATTACAGGTGAATTACAGAGTCATCAGCCACTTGTGGCACACATCTGTAATCTCAGCACTCTGGAGGCTGAGGCAGAAAGATTGCTACAAGTTTGAGGCCAACCTGGGCTACAGTAGTGAGTTTAAGGCCAGCTTGAACTGCATAGTGAGATTTCATCTCAAAAAAACAAAACAAGGGACTGGGGATTTAGCTCAGTGGCATAAGCGCCTGCCTTGCAAGCACTGTGTCGTGAGTTTGATCCCTGGTACTGATAAAAATAAAGAATAAAATTAATTAATTTTTAAAAAACGAGAATTATAGTCACTAGTTGTACACCAGTCTCTTGGGGAGGTATGGGCTTCCTGGATTTCTAGAGAGAGCATTGATATTAGAAGGCCTCCAGGCCCTGGAGCTTTGTTCATTACAAGATTTAAGCTGTTTCCAGATTCATTTTACCTAAGTAAAAAGTTGGTAAATTATGCAAATAGACGTAAGTAGAGCCAAGTGGAATCCTTTGTTTCTGCTTGGTGCTAACATGCAAAAAGTTCTTTTTATGTCTGGAGTTTTAAGAAGGAAATCTCAGATGTTCCTTGTTCAGCCCTTTGGACTTGTCTTAAAAATCAGATCAGTCATTTCACAAATAATCAGAACTGTCATTTCCCCTTAGTCAAATACTCAGCTGAGTTGTGTGTCCTTGGTAACTGTCCCTTAGTGTAGTTGGTTTGCATGTGTTACAGGAAAATTAAGATGTAAGCTTTGTTCGTATTACAATATGATTCTTACTTAATGTTACTTTTCCTTCCAGTGCTGTTCAACATAAGATGTGAACATCAGCAGCTTTGTAATAAGTGGACCATTCTCCATGACTAGCTTTTATGTGTGGTGTTTAAATGTTTTCTACTAGAAGTTGAGAAAAGAATAAAATATGAGGTATGGGCAAAGTATATGGTGAATGTATATTTTTTTAAAAAAAAGAAAATAGAGTAAAAGGCACACTGCCATTAATCCCCCCTCACGATACTCCCCTTTACTCTGAACACTGTCTTTTCAAAGTGTGACTAAAAATGTAGTGAATACTGCTGCCTAATGCCATGTAACAGAAAAAGAGGCTTTTTTTTTTAATAGGCCAAATCACAGGTGAGACAGGTCTCACTGTGTAGTTTAGGCTGGCCTTGAACTTGCCTGTGTAGCATGGGCTGGCTTTAAACTCAGAATAATCCTCCTGCCTCAGCCTCCCAAGTGCTGGGACTAAGGTGTACACTGCACACCCGGTGATAAAGACAGGCTGTTAACATTATGGTGTGAACGATCCCTTGTGATCACCACATCTGGCACTGTGAGACTTCTGGTTCTTCCCAAGTTAAGATGCCAGTAAAAGGTAAACATTGTAAATCAGGGCATTGAGGCAGCAGTGAGAGAACAACTAAAGACAAAAGAGGACTGACTTCCAGAACTACTGTAGAGTGGTCAAGAGTAACTATGTGTTTAAAGCAAGGGAGATTATTTTGAGAGGGACTAACAGCAAGTGTGTTTAGCAGTAATAAGTTTTTTAATTCAAACATTCACTATATATTTAGATGATACCTCATATACTGTTTTATAGAACCAGATTGGTTAACTCAGCAACTTGGAGATTAAGTCACGTGGGGCTGCATGGTGGCACCCACCTGGAACTGCAGCACTTAAGGGGTGACAGGAGGATTGCTGTTGTGAGCCTGGCCTGGCAGTTTAGTGAGATGGCGCCTGAAAATGAAACAGAAACGCTGGTGGAGACAGCTCAGCACAAAGGCCCTGTGTTCAGTCCCCAGGCCCACAGCACACCTGCACCCTGACTCTGAGCAGCAGACTGCGCAGGTGTGAGCCCCATCTGTTTGTTCATTCTTGCAGGGTGCCTTCTGCAGTTCTGACCTGCTACCTTCAGTCAGAATTGGGCAGTGGATTTTAAGTCCCCATATTTTCCTGTAGCTAAGCCTTTTTTTAACTTAGCAAAATTTTTTGTTTGATAATAGATTAATTTATTCAGCACCTATATAAGAAATGTGGGAAGAAGCCAGCCCAGCCCCCATGTGCACACAGGGCACCAGGGACCTCTCCTGGGGATAACCAGCAGGGGCTGAGAGAAACAGCCAGCCACACTTTGGAGAAGCCTTGAGTGTCTGGAGAAGCTCACTCCACATGCCACCTCCTCCTGTGGAGCCTGGGTTGGAAGAAACTCTGGTGCCTGACCTTTCCCCCTACACTGTGGGACAAGTAGCCAACGTGGGAAGCGCCTGGGACCCCACAACCTGCTTATCCAGAGGAACCCAGGGAAATGTCAAGACAAAGGAGCAAAAGGCAATTTCTGGCCACCAGGCCAAACAAAACAAGTCGAAGAGACTTAGACAAAGAGAAAAGTAGAAGTCACACACCTGAAATTTCTGGGGTGAGGGCAACTGAAGTAAAGAAACTAGTTCATAAGACTGCAAAAGAACTCAGATCAGAAATAGTATCTCTGGTAAAAGAGGAAATGACAAACATAATAAAAAGATTACTGAGCATATCTGGGGAAGACATAGACTTTTTAAAAAACACACAGGAGAATGAGGGAAACCTTTAATAAGCAATATAGAGAATTGAAGTGCATGAAACAGGCTCAGAGAGATATCCAAGAAATTAAAAACTCCATTAAAAGCTGGCAAGACCACTTGAAAGAAACTGAAGAAGACTTTCAGACCTCAAAGACAAGATGGCAGCTAGCAATCACTAAAGGAAAGATCTCTAAAAAATAACAAGGAAACAGGAAACAATAATTCTGTGGTTCCAAGACAGCACACACACAAAAATGAGGATGATAGGTATCAGCGAAAAAACAGGAGTCAACACAAAACACATACAAGAGACTATTTACAGAATTAATAGCAGAGAACTTCCCAGGTGTGGGAAAAGGACCTAACATTCAGATAAATGAGGCATATAGACGTCCAACTAGCCATAACCAAAATAAATCTACACCAGACATATAATAAGACCCTGGAAGTTCAGCACAAGAACAGAATATTCAAGGCTGTCAAAGAAATGAAACAATCACCTGTAAAGGAAAAGTCATCAGAATCACAACAGACTTCTCAACACAAACTATCAAGTGAAGAGGAGCTTCAAGTGAAATATTTCAAGTCTTAAAAGAACTTCCAACCTGGATTAATGCACTCTGAAAAAAACTCTTTAAAATGGAGAAATAAGATACTTGCATGACAAAGAACAACTGAAGGAATTCATGACCACCAAACCAACCCTACAAAGAATACTGAAGGACATTCTAGAGAGAGATAAAAATGAGCACAGTTCCAGCAACAGCAGCAGAGGGGGATCACCAAGCTGGACAGGCAGCTGAATGGAGGGAGAAAGCAGGGAGCCAGAGGCAGGAAAATAGCATGGCAGAGAGGAGCCATGTTGCATGTGCATGTTGGCCATAACCATTTAGGTAGATGGGTTTGATTCACCAGTAAAAAGACACAGGCAGAGTGGATCAAGAGACAAGGTCCACAACATGTGTTATACAAAAAGCACACTAACTCAAAAGGAAATTTATAGACTGAAAGTCAAAGGACAGAGAACAATGCTCCATGCAACAGGGACCCAGAAAAAAGCAGGGGTGGCTTGCCCAACACTGGCATAATAGATAAGAAAGTACAACATTTTTATGCAGTGGAAAACTATTCTGCTATCAAGGATAGTCATGAGGCTCTTGTAGATAAATGGATGCAACTTGTGATCATGCTCTTAGATGAAACGGTTTGACCTTACATAGGTGAGCATCATGTTGTCTCCTTAGTGGGATCCAAAATGTACAGTAGATAATATGAAAGTGAAAGGGAAGGAAATGTCTGAAAAGGGAAGGTGGTAGCCATTATTCCCTATTATTTTGTTTTAAAGTTCTGTATTTTAATTGTTCTGTTTTAATTGGTTTTATTGTTTGGTTTGGTTTGATTTTATTATATCTGAGGGCATGGGCAGCTATTTCGAAGATAAGATGCATTATGTTAGTCATTATTGATTTCCCATTATCTTATTTTGAAGTCCTGTATCACTTCCACTGTTTTGTTTTGATTGGTTTTATTCTGTTCTATTTGATTTTATTATGTCTGATGGAATGGGCTGCTATTTTGAAGTTAACAGGAGGCACTATGGCAGCCATTGGTAATTTTCTATTACCTTGTTTTGAAGTCCTGTATTGCTTACACTATTTTGTTTTGATTGGTTGACCTTATTCCATTTTATTTTGTTTGATTTTATGTCTTAAAGATTAAAAAAAGAGAAATGTGCCCATGAAAATCTACAAATGGAGGAGAGCTAGCCCTTGGTAGCAATCATTTAGAAGTATAAATAAGCACCTTAGGAAACATTTCTGTAACTATTTTAGGTTGATACTCTGTGATCTCAAAAAAATATAATTTTTTTGCATTTCCTTCCTCTGCCCTGGCCTGCCTTCCATGTTTTTCTGCTGTTCATCTCATCTTCTGGTAGAGCTGTGGGAAAAGGTCACTTGTTGGTGGCAGGGTTTTCATCTTTTTTACATAGACAATAAGCATAGCTATTTAAAAACATATCATATATTAATAACCAAAAAATGTCACTGAGCAACATCCATTTTTACTAAATGCAATGCATTGTTTTCTTTTTTCATTTTTCTTTCCTTCCCTACCCCCCACCTTTTCAGTACTGGCAGTTGAACCCAGTGCCTCTGCATATAATTTTGAGATGGTATCATGAAATTCCCCAGGCTACTGGGGATGTAGCTCAGCGGCATAAGCGCCTGCCTGGCAAGCGTGAGTGAGTGCATGAGTTTGATCCCCGGTAAGAAAGAAAGAGAGAGAGAGGGAGAGGGGGAGAGAGAGAGAGAGAAAGAAAGAGAGAGAAGAAGGAAGGAGAGAGAGAGATCAAAGTTGCAGTCCTCCATTCTTGGCTTCCTGATTACACACATAGGCCCAACCACTTCTTACGTTTTTTTAAAATACTGATGTCAGCCTTCGGAATTGGCTTCATGACCTTCTAAATTGAGTCTGATAAGCAGACTCTAAGGTTGTTCCCTGGGACACCCTTCTTCAGCATAGACTTGATTTCTGGCTCCAGTTCACTACTGTGTCATAGATTAGAATACCCAGACTGAGATTTCACAAGCCAGTGAAGCGTCAGCCCAAAAACTGGAGGGCCATCCTACCATTGGCAGCTAGAGGAGCTAATGAATCAGAAAGTAGAAAGACTATCATCTTTTCACTACAACATACTCACCATGATAGTGATAACTTCTGTGTTGAGCCTTGTGCCTGACAAAAGGACCAGAACCCCTTTGTGAATTTCAGTATCTTATCTCCATAAGAATCCTGAGGAGGAGGTGCCTTAATCCTCACTTGACAGTGAGGGGCTGAAAGTCAGAGAAACTGCTCACCTTGATTGTTGGGGCACCTGCCTAGGAAATAAAGTAGGAATGCCCCCAGCCACATTACTCACAGCATTCCTCTTCCCAAGAAGACACACTTAGTAACGTGACCTGCGCTTGCTGGCCTAGATAAGGCCACATTTCTCCAGAGAAACAACAACTGTTCTTATTTCTCGCTGAATTGCTTACTTCTGTCTCCCTGGAGGTCCTCACTGCTTGCTGAGTCCACACAACATTGGCATGAGCCTTTGGTGGGACTACTAGGAAAAGCTCACCCTGGGTGATTTTATGCTGCAACACTCTTTCCTCTAGATTTGCATTTTGATGAATTTGAAAGATCGTGAGGAAGGGAGAAAAATAATGAGATCAACCAGAAAAATATTGGAAGGTTGGCTTTTCTGATGACGTGCTTGCTTCATTCATATGCTATTTGTGGGCCTCTGGGTGTCTGCCAGTGTGCTTCTTGCTGGCCATGTAATGTAGCAGGTGCACAAAATAGATACTGTCCCAAAAAGTTATATTTGTAATGTGTATTAGTGCTTACAAGAGCTTGCGGGGCTGGGGCAGTGGTCCTCAAAAGCCTCCACATGCTCCAGAATCAGATTTAATGCAGGGCACAGAAATTTACAAGATTGGCCTACAGTGGCTGCCTACAGTCAAATGTAGAAGAGTGCAAAAGGTCTGTGTGTGCACTGGAGATCTGAAGCACCCAGCCAAAGGCCTGGAGCCCACTGCATTGTCCTGCATGAGTCGACATCAGGATCCTCAATGGAATCCCAAGGCATCTGCACCAGGAGGCTTCCTGCGGAAGGGTCAGTGCTAGAAGCTAGAGAGTCTGCACCAGCAGGGAACAAGGCTGATGTTCGAAGCTGAAGAAGCCAGGCGACACCGCCCGCAGTGAAAGAAGACTGGAGCTCCTTCAAATAGAATAGCCAAAGCTTCTCTTCAGAAAACCAGCAGAAATTCTTCCTTCGTGTTCTCCTTTTGATGTTACACTGTTCCTACCACAGCCCTCCATAAAGTGGGTCTTCCATGCCCAGAATCATGTTGACTCCAGCTGGCTGGGCATTGCCACACAAATTGACAGTTAACTACCACATGATGCAAGTAGATTGACAGAGAACTGACCTGTACTTCAGAGCAAGATTAATAGACTATTTGCTAGTAAATATTGTGACATATAAAGAGTGCTTTTAGTTGAGTAGAGTGTTGGGGACCACGAATTCACAGTGGCTAATTTTGTATACTTCCCTAAGGGATGCATGGGTGCTTGAGATTATGGTATCACCCTTTTGAGATTTCTCATTAACTCTTGGGATGGGCCATTCTCTCCCACCCACTAAGACTACTAAGATGAAAAAGACCACACCAGAGCATGAGCCTTCTTACCATAAATCATCTGCCAGCTGAGTCATGGGCCTCTGAATCTTAGACTAGCCCCTCCTATCATTGTATAGACCTATTGCATTGTACACACCCAATAAATAGTGGCTGGTTTCGAGTATCTGAGTCTTTCCTATCCTGAGGCACTGACCTCCCAGCCCCCAACCATGCATTACTAAATTTGTCTCTGTCTCTTATTTCATCCTTTCACTTTCATATAGGCAGTTGGGATTTTGACCAGGTGCCTGAAAGTATAGTTCATGTGTTTGTGAACAAAATGCACAAAATATCCTAGGGTGAATGGAATTTGTCGTGTGAATTTGCTAATGACAGAGCAAATACTCTTAAAGACTAGTCAGTCTGCTGCTTTGAGTTCAAATTGTATTACTGTAAAAACTGAATACTATTTTCTTTTTTCAGACACCTTCTGCAGTAAACAAGATAAAACAGCTTCTTAAAGATAAGCCTGAGCATGTAAGTAAAGTTTCTCAAATATTCAGTAAAAATTTAAAGGTTGTATTGTGATAAACAGTGTGTTTTAATAAGGATTTATTTTGTTTGCTTGCTTTTGAGGTGCTGGAGGTCAAACCAAGGCTGCAGGCAGGCTAGGCAAACACTCTACCATTGAAACATGACTGCAGCCCCAGTCATGATTTTTAAAATTCAGGTCATGAAGAGCAGGTGTTCAGTGAAAGTTATTGTCAGTCCAGGCTCCTCCTCACTGTCATCTGTGTTTAAAGAAGCAGCCTCCTAGTATACTTCCAGAGACAGTCTGTACATAGCATGTGGCTGGGCTAAGATTCTCAGCCTCCACACTGCCAGGGTTTAGTGTGGATCTGAAGATGTTCGGCAGCACCTCGGGCCTCCACCTCCCAGGTGCAAATAGCATCCTTTCTAAACTCTCCCCAGGGGAACCACTGGCTTAGATGATGCTTGTTTTCTTTCTCCTTCTTCCAGTATAGAAAAGCACATACTGTACAGGCTCTGGTTACACTTTGCTGCTTGCCCTGAAGGTCTTTCTGCTGCATGTGTAGCACATTCTGTTGAACAGGTTAGAGTTGTTAAACCTCTTCTTGTGGTAAAGACCATTCGAGTTGTTTCCCTTCATTGTCACCATAAGCATCCTCCAGCAGCTTTTGGTGTAGTGTGCCAAGTCTGTTGGCAGCGACCTATGGCACACATGCCACCATGGGCACACAGAGCCCTCTGTTGGCACTTGAGCCAAGTGAGTATTTTTCCTAAACTAAAACTTCAGTGTGCAGGTTTAGTTGCAGTGTTAGCACTTTGTGATAGATAAGTGGGTTTGGGTTGCAGTTTGGGGGCTCAGTCTCTGAAAGGTTTACCATCACCATTCTGAATGTGAAGGCATGACTTAATATACCTGTGTAAAATGTGTTTCTGGATATAGAATTGTTGAGTTAGGCTATGTGCATCATCTTAATCATAGTGCATTGTTAACAGAAAGAATACTGTAAATCATTTCAAATGGTGAATTGTCAATAATTAAGCTGGGTGTGGTGGTGCACACCTGTAATCCCAGCACTTAGGAGGCTGAGGCAAGAGGATCATGAATTACCAGCCAACTGGGCTATATAGCAAGTTCAAGGCCAGCCTGGACTATATAGTGAGACCTTGTCTCCAAAAAAGAAAAAAAGCTAATAATTAAACTATGGACAGAATAACAACAGAAAGACTGTTTCCTGTGCTCCACTGTACAATCACCATGACAATGTAGTGGGAGTGCTCCCTCCTAAAAATTATGAAACATAACAGACGTCAGTGTTCCAACCAAATTCTTACAGGCCAATGACAGTGACCCAGTAAAATAGGAATTGTGTAGATTTAGAGGATGTTTGTTCATACTGATGTAGAAAAGTGTGATTTACTGTACAAGTGATCTCGTTTCCAGATTCCAGTTACCTAAAGCTGTGTTTTATTTTTCCCTGCAGTACTGGGATTAAACACAGCCTTCATACTTAACTGCATTACCAGCCCTTTTTTATTTTGAGACATGGTCTCACTAAGTTGCCCAGGCTGTGTGGAATTTGTAGTCTTTCTGCCTCAGCCTCCCCATGTAACTGGGTCTACAGGCATGCCCCACCATGCCCAGCTCATGTACTTCTAGAAGTTTATATTCCATTCCTACTACTTGGCCTTCTTCTTGCTTCAAGTCTTCTTCCTGTTTACAAAGATATAAACTGAATGGAACAAATACTTATGACATGTGGTCTAGGAATTTGTCCCAGCAGTTTACCACTCTGAGCATGTGAAACACTCTTACATTCCTGAAGTTGGCACTCTGAAGGTGAATAAAATTGGCCACTTCATGATTGCTTAGTCACACATTGCCACTTTTCAGAGAATTGGTCTCTACTGGTCAAGTCATACTTCAGATTGTAGTACTTTGACTGCATACTTAAATGAAAAAGTAAGCTGTAGGCACTCCAGTAGCCGACAGAAGACACTGTCCATAGGCTGGCAGGCAAAGGCAGGCCCTGCCCCCTTGCACACTCCAACAGCCTTCGGAAGATACTGCCCACAGGAAACCAGCTCAGTAGAGGCAGCAGCTGACCCTGCCCCTGCCCGCACTCCAGCACCTCTCGGGCGGATAGCCAGCACACACTGGGAAAAACAGCAGTCGGCCCTATACCAGTACACCCAGTAGCCACCATTGGATACCTGTAGCCAGTACTGACCAGGAGAACCAAACAGTCATGCTCTGGAAAAATTGTAGCCAACCTGGGAAGTGCCTGGAACTCCACTGCCCACTTGTTTGGAAGAACCCAAGAAAATGTCAAGACAAAGAAGCAAAAGGCAGTCCCTGGACTCCAACCCAAGCAGTTCTGGTCCAGGAGATGAAAACATGGGAGAGATCGGGAGTCGCACACGTGAAGTTTCTGAAGTGATGGCAACTGAAGAAACAGCTTCATGAGGCTATAAAAGAAATTAGAACAGAAATACTATCTCAGGGAAAAGAGGAAATGAGAAACAATAAAAGAATTGCTAAGCACCTCTAAAGAAGACATTTTAAAAAAAGAGCATAAGAAAGTGAGGGAAACCATGAGTGAACAATATAAGAGAGATTTAGAATACATGAAACAGATTCAAAGAGATATCCTGGAAATTAAAAACTCCATTGAAAGCTGGCAAAACCACTTGAGAGATACCAAAGATAGACTTTGAGACCTTGAAGACAGGTGTGCAGCTTATGATCATGAAAGGAAAGGTCTCTTAAAAATAACAAGGAACTGGGGCAACCCACTCAGGACCCCTTCTGTCTCTCTTCAGACAGGAGCTCTCTTTCTCTCAAATATTTTTACTCTTAAAAAAAAATAAGGAACTAGGAAATAACTCAATGGCTTAAGACAACACAAAGCAAGATAACTTAAGAATAATAGGTGTCAGTGAAAATCAGGGCTCAACACAAATGACATTAAAATTCTATTTACACAATTAATAGGGGGAAACTTCCCAAACAAGGGGAAAGGACACAATATACAGATAAGTGAGGCATGTAGAACTCTAGCAGCCATAACCAAAATAAATCTACACCGGACATATAATAATCAAGATTCTGGAAATTCAACAAAAGAACAGAATATTAAAAGCTGTTACAGGAAAGAAACCTAACCTATAAAGAAAAACCCATCAGAAGCACAGCAGACTTCTCAACACAAGATATCAAGTGAAGAAGAACTTGGAGTGAAGGATTTCAAGTCCTGAAAGAAAACAACTTCCAACCCAGACTGATGTACCCTGCAAAGCTATCTTTTAAAATTAATGGAGAAGCAAGATACTTGCATGACAAAGAACAACTGAAGGAATTCATGACCACCAAACCAACCCTACAAAGAATACTGAAGGACATTCTAGAGAGAGATAAAAATGAGCACAGTTCCAGCAACAGCAGCAGAGGGGGATCACCAAGCTGGACAGGCAGCTGAATGGAGGGAGAAAGTAGGGAGCCAGAGGCAGGAAAATAGCATGGCAGAGAGGAAAATAGCATGGCATGTGCATGTTGGCCATAACCATTTAGGTAGATGGGCTTGATTCACCAGTAAAAAGGCACAGCCAGAGTGGATCAAACAATAAGATCCATGAATATGCTTTATACAAGAAACACATTGAACTCAAAAGGAAATTCTTAGACTAAAAGATAATACAATGCTCTATGTGATAGGGAATCAGAAAAAAAGCAGAGGCAGCTTGCCCGTCAACTGCAGAATGGATAAGAAAGATACAGCATTTTTATACAATGGAAAGCTACTCAGCTATAAAGAAAGATAACCTCAAGGCTCTTGTAGGTAAATGGATACAACTTGAGATCATGCTCATAGGTGAAAGGGTTCAGAGTCACATGGGTGAACATCAGGTTGTCTCCCTAGCATAAAAACTAAAAGAGATAATGAAATCCAAAATGCACAGTAGCTGTTGTGAAGATGAAAGGGGAAGGCAGTGGCCATTGTTCATCTATTACCCTGTTTTGAAACCCTGTATTGCTTTCATTGTTCAGCTTGGTTTTATTCTGTTTTGTTTGTTTCGTTTTGTTTTGTTTTTTAGTGCCAGGGCTCAAATTCACGACCTTGTGCTTAGCAGGCAAGTGCTTGAGCTAAATCCCTGGCCCTATTCCTGTTTTGTTTTGTTTGATGTTACCATATTTGATGGCATGGACAGCTATTTCAGAAATAAAATATAGTAGCCATTATTGATTTACAGTTATCTTGTTTTGAATCCTTGTATTGCTTTGCTTGTTTTCTTTTGATCGATTTTATTCTGTTTTGTAGTTTGATTTTATTATGTCTGATGATATAAGCAGCTACTTTGACGATAACAAAATGCATTATGGTAGCCACTGTTGTATTTCTGTTGTCTTGTTTTGAAGCCCTGTATTGCTTTCGTTGTCTTGTTTTGAAGCCCTGTATTGCTTTCGTTGTCTTGTTTTGATTGGTTTTACTCTGTTCTGTTTTGTTTGATTTTATTATGCCTGATGGTACAGGAAGTTATTTTGAAAATAGCAACAAACATCATGGTAGCTATTATTGGTTTCCTTTTATCTTGTTTTGAAGCCTTATAAACACATTCATTGTTTTGTTTTGTCTCTATTTCTTTCAGTCTTATTTTCTTCAAAATAAAATTTAAAAAAAGAAAGAAAAAATAACCTGCAGTAGATATTGTCAGAAATTTTCATTATTCGACATTGTTTTTGGAGGGGGTTTGTTTGGGTTGTTTTGTTCTGTTTAGTTTATAGCAGTACAGGAGATGGAACCTAGGACCTTATCACTGAGCTATGTCCCTACACCCCCACCCCACGCCTGTTTGTTTTGGGTTTTTTTGTTTGGTTTTTTTTTTTTTTTTAGACATGGTTTTGCTGAGTTGTGCAAGCTAGGCTCAAATTTGAAATCCTCTTGCCTTGGCCTCCCAGAGTATGGGGATTACAGGCAAGCATTACTGTGCACAGCTAGATACTGCTGTTTTAAAGGTGGTGTTTGACCATGTTTTAAACTTCTTTATCATTTTTTGGTGGTGCTGGGGATTGAGCCCAGGACATTGAACATGGTATTTACGTACTCTCCCATGGAACAGCACCCCAAACTGACTGTAAACTTCTTACATTCTGTTGGCAGCAGGCTTTTCGTCCACATATTTGAGAATGTTTGGGGTTCTGCCTCAGAATGAAGGCTCCATTTGCTAGAGGGTAGCAGCTGATAAAAGAGAATACCTCAGAATGAGCTGGACCAGAAACATTTTTAAGACAGTGAAATTTGAAGAATACATCTCTTGTCATCAGGGTGGTTTTTTTTTTTTTTTAAGTGATTTTTATTAAAACTCTTCACTTCTTAAAAAATGTTATTTCCAACCTAGATGTTTAAGGATGTTAGGGACTTAACCACCGGAGGGGCCATGAAGCATTTGCCTGGCTCAAGTGAGTCCCTGGGTTCAATCGCCAATGCAGCAGAAACAAGGAAATAATCAGCATACTGTTGTACAGCGGGATGTTATGTGCTATTACTTGCAAATGATAATTTTAAAAGTTAAGTCCAGGGGAAAATAATGTCTTGGGGGTAAAAACAAAATCAAGAGTAAAGTTTTTACTAGGTGTAATAAAAACTGTGTTGTTCTGGTTTATATGTATGACTAGAACTGGAAGAAAATAGGGAAAAACTGCTGTTTGACTGTAGGGTTTTTCTTTTTTTATTGCTTATTTGTATATAGCTGGGCATTGTTTAGTTGATTTTTGGATTCTTACTAGTGTTTTGGTTTTTGTTTATTTGTTTTGTAGAGGGAATGGGCTCAGGACCTCTAACTTGCCAGGCAGGCACTGCCTCTGAGCTACATTCCTGGTGTTACAATCATTCAATAGTTAATTTTTTAAATGTTCCCTTTTGCATTTAAATTACCTACAGGGCCATTTTATAACCAAAAATCCAATATTTACATTTTAGCTTAGGAGAAAATGAATAGTTATAATAGCTAAGTATTTAGTGTAATTGTCTAATTCATTCTACATTAAACTAAGTTTATATTTTCAATTCTTTTTTTTAGGTAGGTTTGAAAGTTGGTGTCCGAACCAGGGGCTGTAACGGCCTTTCCTACACTCTAGAATACACGAAGACAAAAGGAGATTCTGATGAAGAAGTTGTTCAAGACGGTGAGTGCTTGACACACTTCCCTGGGCACATTTTTTTTCCTGAAATCTCCCCCTACACGGTGTGGCATGCGAGGCTCAGAGCGGAAACTGTGGGAGGTACCAAGTTAGAGGCGCAGCGACAGACGCCTTCTGAGCCATGCACAGCAGCGGATGGGAAGGAGACCTGTCACTCCTGTTGTCAGTGGCCTAGTGAAACATAAACCCGAGGCTGTGCTCTTAGGAACTAAGTGAGAGGTTACTGGGTGAGCGTTTGTTTCAATTCCTAAAGCTCATCCTCGTGTCCAGAAAGGTCCTAGGGTCTTACAACTTCACAGCAAACCAACTGGCCATTTTTGTATGTATGTCAAGTAACGTCAAGTCAGTGTTTTGAAGAAATTCTCTATCTGGACTTTTAGTAAAATTTTCAGGTTTTTTTCATGATTATATTTGACAGCAGCCCTATTCCAACCCAATGGTGTGATAGGAATCTGTTTAAAACAAGATAAATAGTCCAGCAGCGTGGAGAGCCTTCCTGTTCATGGCTGTGCGGTGGCGGTCACGTGCCTGGGGGTCTCTGGCCAGCTCGCTGCTATGCCTGCGTGTGAGAGTGAGGCGTGCAGTCAGAAGCCTGCTTTCATCTTACCAAACTGAAGCCACTCATCACTAAAGACAGTGTTTTTTAGACTTCTTAAAAAATGTATCATGTTTAAGATCAACTCAAATCATAAACCTTAGTATTTTCATCTTATAGGAGACCTGTAATTATATATAATTTATATAATGTAATGACTCAATTGCTTATAAGGAGGAAAACTTTTTTAACGTGATTATATGTGCCAAGATGTTGACTTCTACCTACATAATTAGGAAACATACTCTTTTTTTCAATCTATACCAAAACAGAACCATCATAATGATTATTAAAATAATCCTATTAAGTAGTCTTACTAAAACATTTGTTTGCACAGTTTTAGGCTTGACAGTGTGTTGATTGAGAGTAAAAGTAAGATAGCATTGCAAGGTTTCTGTGGTATTACTGACTTCATCATCACAAAACTGTCCGTGAGGGGCTAGGCTCAGGAGGAGAATGCTTGCACCACAAAGACAAATAAAACTATCACTGAAAATACACATTTTTTCATGTTACAAATTGAAGGAAATAAATGGGGACAACCAAAGGCAAGTTGTAGTTTTGCAGAGTTGTCATGAAGTTGATTTGTGTAAAACGGTCTGACTTCATTGGTTTCGACAGAGAGTGGGGAAATAGTGCCTGCCGCTCTCAAGGGGTCAGGGAACCTCTTGCGAAGCTTCCTGTTGAGTTTCGCTAGTGACTGCTCTTTAAGGTTCCCTTGTGCTTTGAATCAGCAGGTTACATAGGCTGTGGGCTTCTTATGACTCATGTTTTCTTTCCCAAAGGAGTCAGAGTGTTCATCGAAAAGAAAGCACAGCTGACACTTTTAGGAACAGAAATGGACTATGTTGAAGACAAATTATCCAGTGAGTTTGTCTTCAATAACCCAAATATCAAAGGAACTTGTGGCTGTGGAGAAAGCTTTAATATTTGAAACCTCAGGATTCTTCTGGCCATGAAGTCCAGGCAACTTCTAGGAGCCTTGGAGCATTCTGAAGAAACCATGGGACTGTCAGTGCTTAAGGCTTGTAATGTGTGGCCACCAGGTGGGGAAATAAAGTGATGCATTTTGAAAATGAAGCCAGTGTGTTAGATTCCAGAAGAAATGATGTTTATATTTTCCATGAGGGACAGAAAATGAGAAGCCATTACCCTCTTTGGATCATCACTCACTATTCTGTAAAGAAGACAAATTCTGCCCTGCACTTAACTCTGGCATACTTGGTTAGAACCAGTTTTGTGAAAATTGCCTTCCTAGAAGGAAGTGGGTGAATTGGTGTCCGCTCATTATATTGTTTGTTGGCTTGCATCTCCCTCAGCATTTTCCCAACAAGACTGACAGCTTCTGAAATTCAGGCCACGAGTCCTGCCTGCTGATAGTAACTTGGTGGCATAGTGGTTTTTCTGCCCAAACCTGACATAGCCTCTTCCTCTTTCTTTTTTTTTTTTTTTTTTTTTTTTTTGTACTGGGGATTGAACTCATGACCACGTACTTAGAAGGCAGGCGCTTTTGCCACTGAGCTAAATCCCCGGCCCCTCTTCCTCTTTCTTGAGACAAGGCCGCCCTTGCCCTCCTGCCTAAGCCTCCAGAATCACTGGATTAGTGTGCACCACTACACCTGGTTTGGTATGGGCTTTTTACGTTTTTTTCAAAATATCATTGTTAAATGCTACTGTGTGCCGTTAGCAGTACCAGGCAAGGATTCCCTTGCACTGTATCACAAGGTAGTTCTGAGGGGTGGTATCAAGAGATGAGAAAGACTTCCTTGCCTTGTTTTTAACCCATTTCTTTTGCCATGCTACAAGTGTCCCAAAAGATAGGACCCCAGGCTAACTCAGAGACCTTCCTTTTAGCTGGAGGGTTTCTTAAAAGCTGTGTAGCCCCCCACCCGCCTCAACCCCATGTGCTCAGGATGCAACCCCAGGGAAGCCCAAGGTTTGCATCTGCACCATGCTGCAAGCCAGAAAAGAGCTGGTGCTGTGCCCAGATCCCCCATCCAGCTAGGTGACACCTCTGTCCACCCCAACCAGCAAAGCTGAATGGCTTATTCACTTGGTCAGCGTTTGGGTAGCTTGTTTGTAATTTAATGAAGATCATATTAGTTTAATCTTGAGAGGGAAAATCTTATTTCAAAAACCTTTCATATGAATTTCCTTTGTATTTTTTGAGCTTGGAAGCAGTGGTTTGTATTAACAGAGAAGATACTGTAACAGCTGAGAATGCCTTCTACAGAGTGTGTAGTAATTGGGAAGCAATTCTTTTAATTCCCAGTATGTGCCCTTCTGGTACCTAAGTCCAGTTGTTAAAATTTGTAAACTTCTTAACTTAATATATCACCTTTATCACCAACTTTTCTTTTAAAGGTTCCCTGCTGTCTCTTAGTTTATTGATTTTGCTGGGATCAACAGTACACTGAGATGGCATATATGCTTTTTTTGAAAGCTGAGTCTCATGAATTACAGTAGCAAGTTCATTCATCCTGTTTACTAAAATATCCACACAAAATGCACCAAAACTTGGAGCAGTAGTTTTATGTAATAAAATGTTCATGCGTTTATTATCATTAATATAATTATTGATCCATTCATACTTTGTGCAATAATGTATGTAGAGATTGTTACCAATTAAAAACTTTGGCCTCTTTGTGGTCATAAAAATGCATTTTCTTGTTTGGGGGAGTAGCCACTAACCCTGCTGATGAGTAACTGCTGCTTTTTCTGCTCCATTTCCACACTGCCCCTTGGTACTCATCTCCCGTTCCTTTCACCTCCCTGGGTGCACGTCTTGCCCTCTCTTGGTAATGCTCCTCTGGGATGCCCGCTCCTGCTTCTGCTCCTGCCCTTGCCCCATCACCAGATTGCTTTCTTATCCCCAGGAGAGAGCAGGACCTCCACCAGGAGGGCTCATCCCTCTGTCATCTGAGCTTCACGTTCACTTCCTGTCTCTAGAGGTTCTGACAGTTTGCTTCAGGCACAGTAGTGAGTGCCAGCTCTCCACTCTTGTGAGGCTTGCCAGATAAAGCCTGCCCAGCCTTGAGATCTGAGCACCTGACTCCTGAGACAATTCCCCCGAGGGTGCCCATCAGCATTGTAAGCTTACTGTTCTTTGTCTCCTGGGTGCTCCATGTGAGATTCCAAAGCACAGGAGTAAAATGGTCACGTTATTGGCCTGGTCTGCATTAACACCCTGCCTTCAGGGGCCAGCCCCTGTGCTTTCCCTTGAGATGAAACAGGAGGAGGGTGTGCACCTGTCACAGGTATCCTAGAGGTCGTGACCCATGAGCATCTTGAAAGATGAGATTTGAGGGGAAGGGAAGAGAATGAATTAAACTAAGGTAAATGCTGAGAAGAATAAGGCATACAAAGGGGCAGTGGTGAGGGGCGAGGAGGGGTCGAGGGCCTCGGAGCCCTAGCTCTGTGGGCTCTAGTGGTTTATGAGGGAGTCATGAGAGAGAGTTCATGCCAGAGCAAGGAGTGGGCTGGAAAAAGGGTGCACGAGCAGAAAGCCCCAAGGTGGGCCTGCAGAGGATGAGGACTGAGGACTGGCCAGACACTGCCGGGCTCCAGCAGGACTGCTACTTTGTAACTTGATTCTCCCTTATCTTAGTTACATTTCTCTTGTTGCTGAGACAAAATACTTGATACCCACAGTTAAGGGAGAAAGGTGCATTTGGCTCACTGTCTGTAGAGGTTACAAGGCATAAGGCTGGCTCCGAGGCAGGATGGCATGGCAGGGGGGAAACAGTCTGGTGGGCAGAACGTAGCAAAACGCTGCACCACACAGTCTGGGTGCAGCACCTCTGGAAAAGCCCCACCTAGGAGGGACACAGACACAAGTCAGAGTAGCACTAGTGCAAGCAATACAGAGAAATCCTGCTATATTTCCTTCAGATATAATACTGTACAATACTGAAAAATGTTTTCGAGGCAAAATCACTTTCAGTGTTCAGTTAGCAGCAGGCACGTCATCGTTTTCTGGGACATGGCTCTGTCATCAGCCAAGTGGTGTAATCCTTAGTCCTGACCAGAAGCTTCTGTCTGTGCTGCCTGCCCTCCACTGAGGCCCAGGGGCCCCAGCCGAGGTCAGTTGGTATTGGGTAGAGGGTAAAATCTCAGGGGAGAAGCCTGCTTTTCCTGTTACAACACTAAACCAAAATGCCCAGGCCACCTGGTTAAACATACCCCTCCGGAATTTGAGAAGAGCCTCCTGCTGTGCTCCATTGTTCCAGAGTATCTTCTGGCCCTGTTGTTGGACAAACAAGAAGCATTGCTTTTATCAAAGAGGGCAGGAAGAGTAGGGGGTTAGAGAAACCCCTGAAGATCAGGGGCCCTTAAGAGTGCCACTACTTCCTAGGATTCATTCAGCCGGAAATGCCTTAAAAATGAACCTTTCTTGTCAAATCAGTACCCAAGAGATGGGGAAACACAAAGGTCTGTGATGTACGGTGAGCTGTGAACTCCATCAGTGTCTCCTTTGAGACTCAGAGTGATGTGACACAGGCCAGAGACTGCATCTGCTCACCAGAGTCAGCACAGCAAACCCAGGGCTGCAGGCCAGGCCTGTGGGTCTGGAGAGAGCCTGGATTCCAGCCGTGGCTGCCACTGTTTAGAGCCACGTGGCCTACCAGCCACCTCCCTTCCGCAGAGCACTCACTACATACAGGTAAACACATCTGCTAGGAGTAGATGCTCAGTGGATTGTAGTTTTTCTCTCTTCAACCCATTGCCCGTGTCATACAGGATAAGGTCTACAGCTGATCAGTGAGGAAACAGATTTCAACACAATCTGATAATTATTGTCATGTGTTAGAATCTTGAGAAGCATTGCTGTATTTCCTTCTCTTAGTATACTTAAAGTTTGTGTAATGAAATCACAGAAATTTCAGTCTCACTGGTTGATTAGCTATCAAGAAACCTGCCTTACCAAGGAGCTGTTTTGAAAAGCTCACTCCCCATAGAACTGGGCCTCACCAGACTGGCGAGGACAGGGGAGGGAGAACCACTTGTGCCAGGCTGAGCCCACACACGCTGTGTGCTCCCGGGCCCAACCTGCCTTGCTGTCTTATAGAGTCTTCAGCAAGGTGACGCTGCAGGGTGATGCAGCTGACCCAGGCTCTGAGCGGTGCGTGGTCCTCCACAGCCCGGGTGGGATCGCTTTCCTTCCCTCACAGGAAGTTCTACACTGTTCTCTAGGACTCCCTGTCTGCTGGAGGTTGAACCCATGGTCTCAGGGCATGCCACCCACCGTATTCCCATTCCAGATTCAGGGTTGTGAAGCAGTTTCCAAACTTCCAGGTACAAATCAGTCTTGGAGATTCTACACAAAAGCAGATTCTAATAGCTAGGGTTGGGGGTTAGGGGAGAGACTGTGTTTCTAGTGAAGGCCCGAGTGAAACTACTGCAGTTGCTCTGCAGACCACCTTTGAATAGCAAGGTTTTAAAATACTCTCTCCAGAAGAATTTGGTGCAGTAAACAATCATTTGTACCCACAAAGGGCTTGTCTTTACTAAGCCCTACCCATGGTGGTCAGGGTGTTTTGTTTTTTTTATTTTTTGGTTATGGTACTAGAAGTTGAACTCAGGGCCTTCACACTGAACTATATCCTCTGATCTGTTTTTTTTAGTTTGAGACAGGATCTCACTAAATTGCTAAGTTGCCCAGACTGGGCTTGAACTTGAGATCCTTCTGTCTCTGTCTCGCTGAGTGCTGGGATTATAGGCATGTGCCACCAGGCCTGGTTTGTTCAGGATTTCTGATAACATGTCACCAGAAGATGACATGACTCCAGGGCAGGACAGTGTGAACCATACTTTTAATTTCCTAAGTGCTATCCAAGCAGAGCATGCACTGTCTCAGTGCTGAGAACAAGAGTGTTTCCGGCAGTTTGTACTAAAGAGTATTTACAAATGTGTAATAGCTGACTGCCTTTTTGTCTGCAGTCCTGGGCACTAAACCCAGGGCCTCATGTGCTACACCAGGACACTGCCACTGAACTCTATGCCCCACTCTTTGGATTTAGAGGTAGGGTCTCGATAAATTACCCAGGCTCGTCCTAAACTCGAGATCCTCCTGCCCGGCTGCCTGGGTGGTTGGGGTTGCAGGTATGTGCCACTGGGCCCCGCTGATGAGCTGTCTGCACATAAGGAGAATGTGCGATCTGTCCTGAGCACAGACTGCATGCTCTGTCTGCTGCTGGTGCACATAGCCTGTGGGCAGCTGTATACAGTATTTTTAGAGCACTGCATTGTGACTGAAACCTGTCACGTGAAGTACAGGAATTTCTACTTGTATCGTGTCGCACTTGAGAAATCTTGGATTTTGGAGCATTTTGGCTTTCTGAGTTTTAGATTACAGGTATTCAACTTTTATATGATTTCCTCTGGGTATTGAAACTACTGAATATATCTCATGTCCCAGTTGTATTTCCTGGCAGCCACTCCTCATTCTTAGCCTACGGGTTTCATACACAGTCCTCCTATTTAAAAAGACACCCTTTGACCTCTCAGGCAGACAGAAGTTAAGTTTCAGTGGGCCTGGCTTTCAGTGCATCCTTCATGAAGACCGCACACAACCTTGCCTTTCTCAGGAGATGTGTTATTTCTTTTCTTTCCTTTGTAAGTTGTAGTTGTGATTTTAAAAACAAGTTTACCATTGTATCCTTTTTCTATTTTATGTCCATTAAGTACATCACCCTACGGTGTAACCATCACCATACCATCTTCCCAGACTGGAGCTGTCTCCTTCTGTTCACCATTAACCCCCAGCCCTGGCAACCCTGTCCTACCCCGTCCCTAGGACTGGTCCACCTTCCTCACAGAGCGGAACATTAGCGTGTTTAGCCTGTGGTGTGTGGGTAGGAGATTACTACTGTGGGTCCTGCATTTGTCAGCATGCTGTGGCCTGTGTGTTGTCCCGGATTGCTGCGTTCTGGAAACCTTGCTGCTGGAGTCCTTCATCACTAGGCCAGGAAGCTTTGCTTTGATGCCACACTGGCTGTGGGCAGTGGGTGTGCTGCACATGCACGGGGCCTGCGGGAGGTCTTCCAGAGGACTGAGCCAGCCCGTCCTCAGTCACAAAGAGCAAAGTGAGTTACATCCAAGGGCTTCCCTCACTCTGTCACAAAATTAAGTCCCCTGACCATTGACACCGCAGCTGACCTTCTCTTACTCCCTTTTTCCAACATTCAATTCATTATTCACTCGTTATGAGTAAAAACTTAGTCATGACTTTCCAAGCCCCAGGGGATTCCAGAGTTGGCAAAACCTCAGAGGCTTGCGATTTAACATATATAGTTTGCTAAAAATGAGTAAAGCCTGTGGAAGATTGCGGGTGGAAGCAGCATGAAAGACACAGTTGCAGGGGCCACCCTGCTGGGTAGGCAACAGACCTCGGCCCCGAGCAGAGCTGGGGTCTCATCAGGGTCTTGGAGAGATTTGCTGGGCCAAGGCGGGGGGGGGGGGAGACACATCTCAGAACCGCCATCTGCAAGAGGTGCAGGTCTTCAGGACTTCATTTTCAAAGATAAGCTTTTCAGAGCAGAGAAGGGTAAGATTTAATAAAAACAAAGTAACAGCATTGTCATTCTATAGGGAGGAGAACCCCTGCTCAGCAAGGTGACCTTCTCTGTATCTAAAACCAAGAAATACTATAAAAATTCACACAAGTTATTTTTCCTATTAGAAGAAGACAACAGTGTCATCTGTTTTGTTTTTTGTTTTTGTTTTTGTTTTTTGTCTTTTTGAGACAGAGTCTCCCTATGCAGCAGTTCAGGCTGACCTTGAGCTCACTTTGTAGCCCAGGCTGGTCTCGAACTCACAATGATCCTCCTGCCTCAGACTCTCAAGTGCCGGGATTACAGGCATGAACCACCATGCCAGGCTGTATTTTAAAAGTAAACAAACTTGCAGGCAAAAGATCAAAACAGATCACCACAGGCTGCTTCTGTCCCAGGGCACCCATCCAGGGTCACTTGCGTTCCTTATCAACACCACCAAGATGCCCCAATGTGTCCCCAGGAGAAAGGCCTTGGTGTGGCCTGGCCCACACAGCCCTCGTACACGCCTTGTCCCAGCAGAATTATCAGCAGTGGACACTCGCAGAAGGAATCGTGTGTGGCTGATAAATTATATGGCGACTTATTTATTTGTTTACTCGTATTTGTAAAAGCATTATTCACAATAGCCAAAAGGTAAAAGCAATCCAAATGTCCATCAAAGTGCTGTGGAATTTTTAAGAAACTAGAGACCAGGGGGAATTTAGGAGGACTTTAATGATGCACCGTCCCAGCTATTGGAAATGTTTAACTAGGCTGGGTCTTGAACCAAATTAGAGGTCTCTTTTCATCCCATATAAATATATAAATATTTCATTCCATATAAATGACATCAGACAAGTAGAGGTACGGAGTGAAACCAAGGCAGCCAGTCACCTGAGTAGCTACCCTTACCCTAGCCGGAAAGGAAACACATCTTGTGTATCTCAGGGTGTTAGGATGCTGTGAAGCTGGTGTATAACCCCATTTGCTAGTTACCCAGTGTTCTCTCTCTAGGGAGGGGATTGCCATGAAAGAACCGCCTAAAATGTGCCCCCCTCGGTGAGGAAAGCGCAGGGCCACATTCCCAAGGCAGGAGAAGCAAGAGGAGCTGCTTGCCTGAGCCCAGATTTTAGGGGGAGAGAAAAGCTGGGTTTCTCTCCGAGTTCCACCTTATTCTCCCCTTTGTGCTCTCTATAAGCAAATAATAGAGAGCATCACTCCTGACATCTTCCTCTGGAGCACAGTTTTTATTAGGCAAGGATTGGTATCCAGTCAGGGCCATCAGCATCCTGTGCAGTGATGGGCTGTCTGTCCACAGCTGTTTCCTAACTGATTGGATGTTTTTGACAAGTGTTGGTAGGAGTGGCAAAGCATGAGCAGACTCCTAAGATTGCTAGGACTATCCCGACTAGGGTTCTGGGCCCTCCACAAGTTAAGAGCCAGCCTCTCTACAAAGTGCCTGGACAGCATCCTCACCACTTTTGAACTGGGTCATCAGCCAGTTTTTGGATCTTGGCAATGATGTTTTTAATTATCATCGTCATTAATTTTTAGACAACATTTGGTTAGACTGAACTTTCTAAATATTTCTTGTTTGCAGGGGCAGCTGGGAGGTAATCTGAGGCCTGTCTGCTTTGGCAAATGGCCTTTCCCGTTTTCCAGGCCTGTTGTGCCAGTTGATTTCAGGCCTTCACGGTGTCACTGGTGATGAGCTCAAGCCCGGCTTATCAGCCGATGGTGCGGCGGGGCACATGGGTGGGGCTGTGGTATCCCGCATAGCGTCCTGTATCGTTTGGAGGGACTTCAGTTTCTTTAAAAATCACCTGTTCTTTGCCTTGTTTTTTTTTTTCCCTAGCATAGACGTCAAACCAGGTTTCATAAGGTGGGGGGACTTGGGTCCTAACTGGCATAGGGCTGGTTACCCCCTGGGTCACAGACTGAGCAGGTCATCTGATGGTCAGTGGAAGTTTGTCTGTATGTCCTTGCTCACTCAGGTATGGTAGGGCAGGGTTCTTGTTTTAATGTTTTTTGACTGCATGGAGCATTCTTTTAAGGATTTTTTTTCTTAGATTGAAGCAATAAGAGAATCATAACAGAACTGGGCTGGGGATTTAGCTCAGGGCATAAACGCCTGCCTGGCAAGCAAGAGGTCGTGAGTTCGATCCCTGGTACAGAAAAAAAAACAAAAAAAAAGAATTGTAACAGAAATGAGTCATATGAGGTTGTCACAACTTCATGACAATCTCAGGCTTCACCCGTGTCAACTGGTCAGCCTCCAGAGTGACCAGAGCAGGGCTATTGACCATGGCAGTGGCTCAGTCTCCTCACAGGGGTAGCCAGTCTGGTATGGATCCTGTCAGCTGGTCCACTTGCCTTGGGCTGCCGGCCTCAGCCAGCTGTGGTGGATCCAAGGCACAGCTCCTGCGACTTTAACAGCAGTGGGTGTAGGCAAGACTGCAGTGTGGGGCTCATCCCAAGTAGGCCTGGGGTGGTAGGATTCCACCTTTTGACCCAAACAGTCTCTGGCTTTAAAGAGGTGAATTGGGTCTGTTAAACCTTTCTCTTGTGCTAACTCATGGATACCTTGTATGGCTATTTTTAAAGCCTATATTTGTCTCCTAAGTTAATTTTTTTAGTTGGAAGACAGCACCTTTAATTTGACCTAATGGGGTGGCCAGCTGAACAAGATTTTCTAAGGGGCATACCCTGTTTGTTTAGTGGGGTACACAGAGGAGGGCCAAGGCAGGTCTTGGTCCTATCTTAAGAGTGCTTTTGATAGGCCTTTTTTTAGCAGTGGAGTGCCTGGGTTATGTGCTCTGC
Organism: Hydrochoerus hydrochaeris; assembly: GCA_004027455.1. Lineage (NCBI taxonomy): Eukaryota > Metazoa > Chordata > Mammalia > Rodentia > Hydrochaeridae > Hydrochoerus > Hydrochoerus hydrochaeris. The sequence continues at coordinate 2,303 of PVLA01007898.1, read as the reverse complement.
CTCTTCAGAACTTTCAGGCCAGTAGGCTGTGTGTAATTTTTATTTTTGACATCTGCATGATCTCTTGAACCATCTCAGCCATGAACACGGCCCCGTTGTTTGACCCCAAAGTTAGGGGCAGTCCAATTAGAATGATTTCCTTTGACAATACTTTTGTTACTGTCAGCGCTTTCTCTGTTGAGGGTAGGGAAGGCTTCTACCCACCCCGAGAAGATGCAGATTGGTGCCAGCATACATCTGTAGCCACCTGCTTGGGGCAGCCAGGTGAAGTCCACAAGCAAGTTTTTACATGGAGTGGCACCTGCATCTTGGATGCCTGGGGTCCTGGTGGGCTCTTGTTTTGGGTTGTTCTGTGCACAAGTTAGGCAGTTTGCAAACAGCTCAGGTGACAGCAGTGAGCCATGGCATATAGAAGTGACGACTTAGTAAGGTCTCTCGTGCCATTTTTCCCATGTGAGACCCTTGGTGGAACTGACTCACTAACCTAGGGCCGTTGTTTCAGGGGTAGCCAGTCTCCTGTCAGAGATGCCACCATTCTCCCTTGATACCAGCCTCAGGCTCCTGGGCAAACCATGTCTTTTCAGTTGACATATACTTTGGGGTCTCCAGAGTTGGGGTTTGTGGATGAAGGGCAGGGCCAGGACCTTGTGGACTGTGGGGCGGCCACAGCAGCCTTTGGGTCTCCTGTGGCCGCCATAGTACCAGTCTGCTGATGTCACCGACAGTATATAGCAGCCACTTTCCTCGATGCCCACACAGCATGCAGGAACTATAGAATCACTTTGTATTTTATCTCCCTCCCCCAGCAGTCAGGAGCCCTCTCTCCCAGTATATAACACCATGAACAAGTAGCGTGGCAGAGGCGTACACAGATTCAGCAAGGATGTTAGCCTTTTTGTCATTACCTAGCAACAGGGCCCTCATCAGGCTATTAGCTCAACCAGAGCTTCTGGTAGGCAGCGCCTGGACCTCTCCCACAGTGTCCCGTGTCACCCCTGCATGTCCTGCTCATCAGACCTTGTCTAATACAACCTGACCTTGTCTGTAAAATACTGAACATCTGGGCCTCGCGGAAGGCAATCTGACAGATGTCCATAGTTTGAGAATTCTTTATCTACAGTTTCCACACAGCCGTGAAGGAGACTCCTGGTTCCCCTGGAAGCAAAGTGGCTGGGTGAAGAGTGTCTCTAGGAAGACGTGAAGATTTTCACATAGGAGCACTGATACCAAGTCATGATCACCCACGGGTTGAGAGCCAGTGGTGCCGCTCCGGCCTGTCAAGGCTGTAACTGAATGTGCTCACTCTAACACTCAGTTGTCTCAGCATCAGCTTGTCAGCTTCCTGCATCAGTAGGGCAGTGACAGCAAGTGCCCTGAAGCACAGTGGCCAACTTAGGGCCACAGAGTCCAGCCGTTTTGACGAGCCTGCCACCAGTCAGTGCTGGGATCCCATGACCTGGGCGAAGCCTCCAACAGCCATTTTCTTTCATTCGTGGACATACAGGAAGATGGGTTTTGTTAAATCTGGCAGTCCTTAGGCTGGGGCTTGAAATTTGGGATCCAGGTGCTACAAAATCTCAGTGTCCCATCCCTCAGTGACCTCTGTCTCCACCACAACCCCCAGCCATGCGTGCTGCAGCTAGCAGATCTTTCCTTTTTTATGAGCTGTTGTTTGGCCTCCCACTGGGCTTCTTGGCCACAGTTCACACACACTTCAGTGGCTGCTTCCAGGGGCCTAGCAGCATTCGTGCCCACACAGCCCTCTCACCTCTGTACTTTCCACCCAATGTCCCTGTGGGCTGACCCTCCATTTCCAGTTACCCCACTGTACCCTTGCAATCACTCCCGCGCTGTTGTCCCTGCAGCAGGCCCCCCACATAGAGAGATAGCGAGTCAGCTTCATGGAGTCCTCAACCTGTGGGTAGATTTTATTCTGTATTCCCTCGTGTGACCTTTCTCAAAGTTCTTTAGCCTTCTTTCTGATGGGGGGAGGCCACACTCCTCCCCCCGTGCCCACCCTTAGCAGTGACCTGGTGAGAAAGTGAGTGGCACTCCCGTGGGGCTGCCCTGCCAGCTAGCTTGCTGAGCCAGGAAGATTTTAGAGGTGCGGCGCCCTTTTCTGTCCATGCCGCGTCCTAGTCCATCCACGCCTTGTGACAATCGCTTCTCCAGGAAAAGGACACCGCATGTGGGAATTGGGCACGGGGATCTTGAAATGTTTTGTACTGATAATTGTAATTTGTGTAGTTCACATGTGTATGTTTTTATGTAATGCTCAATATGGAGTCGAGGGTGGAGACTCC
>PVLA01007897.1:0-97448 GCA_004027455.1 Hydrochoerus hydrochaeris | reverse complement strand
TCTTCTTCCTCTTCTTCTTCTTCTTCTTTTTCTGTAGATCAAACCCAAGGGTGATCTTTCTCTGAGCTATATCACCAACCCTGATTCTTTTTTGAAATGGGGCCTCACGAGTTGCCCAGACTGACCTGGAACTTGAAATAATATTGTCTCAGCCTCTCAAATAGCTAGTATTTCAAGTTTTGTCATTGTGCCCAGCTATCTCTTCTCTTGCTATAAAATATGTTGGATATATCTTTAAATTCTAGAGAGATTTAAGGTAAAATTCCTCACATACCTGTTTAAATATTCTGAATTTTGATAAATTCAGAAGCTATCATTTTGAATCTCGTTGCTCAAATTTTAAATGTACTTAGTGCATTTACAATGTTCCCATGTAAGGACTCTTTGTATAAAGCTGCATACCGCAGAATATAAAGGCATAAAGTGGAAAAATATTATATCAAGACAACACCTGCACTTATTGTCTACTCTTAATGTGTCATAAAATTTTAATGTACAGTTTTATTTTTATTGATGTTAAATGACATTAATTTGGCAGTATTGAAACAGATACATTTATGAAATGTTTAAACTATTTTAGAAAGTTTTGCAGGTCTTTCTGTGATACTATAATGCAAAAATGACTAAGCAATATTTCCTAAATAGTACCGGCTTTTATCAACATAATATTACCTTGATAATCATTATGTTGGCATAAGAATACTAAATCTTCACATTAAAATCACTGTTTTGCAGAAACGAACTGTTAGCTTCTGGTACGGTCAAAAACATTTCTGTTATAATGGGTCTCAGGTGATAGGACAAATTTCAAACACGTTTTTAAATTGTTATTTTTGAAGATACTGGAGAATAAACCAAAACAGAAACCAAAACTTTGTAAGAATGAAATAGCATGCAACAGTTTTCTATGTTATAATATTTACCTTGGAGAGAGGCCACAACTGGTCCTACTGACAATAGGTAGAGCAGGGATAAAACACAGGAAAAGAACCTAAATAATAAGGTGAAAGAGGAAACTAAAAATTGTCTGTAAAATCTCTGCCCAAATCCAGTTGGTTAAATAGAGCAAATGCGTGAAGTCAGAGCAGAGTGGCTGAGATGAAAGGGCAGAATCTACATGTGAATTATTCCCATGCACCAAGTCTTCACTATTTTCATATCACTCGTCTCACTTATTTTAGCCTTTGCTGTACATTCATTTGGAGACTGGGGATCTTGGCCCGGTCCCCGATAGGAGAGGGGGAGTAACATAAGTCAAACCATATGGCTGAATTTAGTTACCGATTTCAGGTTCGCTGGAGGAGAGGCTGGCGTACACTGATTGAAATCAGAATTTCTTAGTTAATTCTTTAACATTTTGTCTAAGTTTCAAGCTTAAACATGATTTCAAATCTATGCACAGTGCTATCATACAAAACTATGGAGGATTTCAATAGCATTGAAAATACAAAAATCAAATAATTATGAAACTTAGTAGATTATTTGCTACACAAATTACATAAAAAAAGGATTTGGTAACTGATATTTGGGAATTACAAGGACCATCTTCCTCTTGTTTCCACCGATGGTTTACATCACTAGACAATTAAACTACAGACCTAGATAGCACCTAATTTTTACTTTTGTTTATTTTCATGAACTTTTTTTTAAGTATTCAAAAAAAAGAAATATTTTCTAGTGCCACACACATTTTTTTGATAAACTTTATTGCAATTAATGAAAAAGCTTGCATGTGATAAGATCTTCAGTAATGATCTATGTAATCACATAGTTTTTAAATTGATATTCAGTAATTTAGGTTAGTGTTTAACTATTTGCACATACATATGTTATATTTCATATGTATATGTTATATTTATTTATATAGAGATGTATATAATTAAAATAAACATTAGCTAAAGTAAGTAAGGCAAATTCTTGAAACATAGTAAAGGAGATGTAGGAGTTCTTGGTATAGTCTTGCAACTTTCTACAATTTCTTTTTGAGGATAATAAAAAAACTTATAATCACAATTTTAAATTAATAATTGCCTTCTTTTCATTCTCTAGAATTTTGAGTTTCAAAAATGGAAACTCGCATATTGGAAAGCAATACTTAAAATATTGAAAATGAGGATAATTATGAAATTTCTGGTTTCCTTAAGGATAGAATTATTTCTCTTTAGTTTATGTATATGCTCAGACATACTTTCGCTATTGTGAAATAACTTACAAAAATGAAAAGAAACTATACTGGAAACTATTAGACTTTGAACAATTTTGTTTGAATTTTTCATAAGAACTTTAACTGTGGTCTTAAATTATTATACTAAAGTATTTTTTAATAAAACTAGACAAATTCTGAGGTGAAATTATTTCTGAGAAGGTTAAATGCAGAAATTTATCTGTGTATACCTTAGGAAAAATCATAAATTTGGATATTCTAAATAGTTATCAATAGTTTGGATATTGAACTGGGTTTAGCTCAGCAGTACAAGAACCTGTCTGGCAAGTGTGAGGTTGTGAGTTCAATCCCTGGTACCAAAAAACCACATCAACTGTAAAGTGAAAAACACTGACTACAAAAATGGAGAAAATGATCAATGCTTTAGCCAAATAACTGAAGCAAACATTGTTTTTTATGTATAGCTGTGCATTGTGCTGATAGTTGAGGACATAAGGAAATTTTTGTAGCATTTTAACCCCAAAATGTATGAATTTAATTTAATCATGAGCATCAAAAAAACAGAAATTGAATGGCAGTGCATAAAGTAGAGGCTTGTTTTGTTCAGTAACATAAAGTTATCAATGATAAGGGATTACAGATGTGTTCCAGATTAAAATAGATTAAAGACACTCAACAATAAAATACAACTCCCTGAATTTGATCTTTTGTGGAAAATGCTATAAAGAAAATTATTAGAGCAACTGATACATATTAAAGGATTAAATTATAGAAGCATTTGTCTCTGAATATATAAGGAACAGAATCTGTGGTTATATAAAGAAATATACTTGTTATTAGGAAATTATCATAAATATATTTGTTATTAGGAAATAATCAACAAAGCATCAAAGGGTAAGAGAACACTATAAGCACAACCCATTCATGTGTTTCTGAAAGAAATATACATTTAAAGTGAAAGAAACCAAAGCCAATTTGGTAAGATATTAAAAACTGGTGAATCATGGTAAAGGCAATATGGAAATCCTACCACTGGAAATTTCTATACCTTTAAATTTTTATAAAGAAAAATTGAAACTAATAGTGATCGTGAATGACACATCATGACTTTTATTTTGACAAAGAAGATGGCTACAGTGTTCTGCATTGCATGAGAGACGTTTTCTTTCTAGAACTCTTGTGTGCGCCTGCCTCTTCATTTCTCAAAGAAGCTGCTAACACTACAAATTAGATAGAAACATGGAGTCTCTGCAGCCTTCTAGGCATAATTTTTTAAAACAAATTATTCATAGTGTACAGACCTCATGAGAATCTATAGTGTCTTTTTATTTCAGTTACATGACATTTTCCCCGTAAAATAAAAATGAAATTATCAGGATTTGAAGCCTATAATTAATATAAAACTTGAAGTTTTTGTTATTTAAGACTAACACTTTTACTTCTCTTCTCAAACAACATAAGTCCCTTAAGTATTGGTGTAATTTATCATGGTAAATTCAATGTCTCTCTTGATAATTTCATCAGAAATGATATGATGTATGTGATAAAGCTTATGAAGTACACTTTACCACTCATAAGGAAGTAGGTTGCTCAATCAGATTTAAGATGAAAAATGCTACATATTATTTATGATATTCCAGCCATACATATATGTCAAAATGAATCAAGATTCATTATTCATTTGAATTGTGTGATGTCAGATTATTTGATGTAATACGACATCGAAAACAGCAAGCTTTATCTCCATTTAGTCTAGAAGTCTCTCTTGCTCTTCCCCATCTCCAGAATAATTACTTTTTTCGCAGTTCAAATAAACAGGAATACAACGTTTCTACTACTGAGTAATCATGAAGAATATAGGCATAAAAAATTGGTCTTGGGTTTTAAAACTAATGATTCCACCGTCAAATAAAATGTTATAAATATTAATATAAAGCACAGAACTGTATGCATACAATGATAGGCTCTTGAACTTAGTATTTTAATTGAATACAAATTTCAATAATAATCATTTAACAAGGAGATAAAACAGTTTTAAAAATAAAAGCACAAACTTATTGCCATTTTGTGTTTACTGTCTGCTTTAAAATGGTGTTTGTTACACACTGTTACATTCAGGCAGCCTTCTTCATTCTCTCTAAAATTTACATCTGTGGGACAGCAGCATTATTTAATCAAAACATGCTCTATATAGTCAAGGATGGTACACCCAATTGTTTACTTACTTTAACGAAGTTAAACATATTCAAAGTAATATAGTAGTGGATAATTTAGGAGATAAAATGTTACTGGTATATTTCTGTAGAATGAAAGAATTTAGTTGATAAGGATGATATTCTAAATTTAATACATCTAAAAAAACTTCTTTCAAAATGTAGGTTTTCAAACATAGGTTGTCTAGTTTTTCATTTTCTTTCTTACTTCTCATCATGTATACATGAAAGTAATTCTACTGAGATATTAATTCATTTTAAAATTAATTCACATTTTTGGGAAACTCAGTCTAGTAATTAGGAAGAATATAGAAGATCCTACTCCAATCTGCCTCCTGGAACTGAACCTGTGCTCTTAGCTTCTGGCCCACTGTCTGGTTCTGGAGTGGAAATACTGCCTCAGGATTACCATGTTGTGACAACCACCATGAGAAGCAGTGTGTCAGAGCACAGCGGAAAAAATAGGCCTCAGTGACAAGGAATGAGGTCACTTTTAACCTAAAATATATGCAGCTAGAAACTTTGCTGAGAAAGTTAGATTTATAATAACCTTTAAATTAGTTTAATAGTGAGATTTATTAAAAAATTCTTTGCTATACAAGTAAGGATGTACTGTAAAGATAAACTTTGGTAAATTACTGACAAAAGACATTAAACAAAATTCTTATTTATAATTCAAAATAAAAGTACAAAATAAAAGAGGAAATCATACAATGCTTTGCTGTTTGCAATCACTGGGACATATAATCACTGACAATGTTTCTACACATAATACCACTGCAGTAAAAAGTTAATCATGAATGCATAGAGTTCTAGCCTTTCCTTTTGCATACAGGAGGCAATCACAAAACTTTGCAATGGCTTGCCTTTTGGTAGTATCTTTGTTTACCTAATGACTTTGGTCATGTTCAATAATCTATATTAGCAGTGTAATTTATGGTGAGAGTCCTAGATGACTCAGTATCAACTTGATTTTTGCTTACTTTAGTTTTAAAGATTAAAGTCAAAGAAATAATTGCAAAACCATGCATGTATATTAAGTTCTAACATAAATTCTAGATAATAAGGCTCAGAGGATCATCCCTAGTTGGCTGTACTCCATCCATACTGACACATTATCACTGTGTAAAATAGGTATTGCTTGTAGTATTTAGTGGTATAAGATGACTAGAAAATGTGTGCTTGAACCTTACCCTATATACATATATATATAAATTTACCAATAAAATTAGTTTTACATCATAGGAAATTTATACCTATGCATAATATATCTGCATTTGACCCAGTGAAAGGGACTTTGAGCCTGCTCCCAGGCAGTAAGACCACTCGCTGCATCCCAGACCACCCTGAGCCACAAACAGGGACAGCGGACCTAACTGGGCCATGCCCAGCGATCTCCAAGCAGCCAGTGGGACCCAGATTCCAGCTTTGGGCCCTCACCGCACACTCTGGTGGAATCCCAGCACATGGAAAGGGACTTTGAGCCTACTCCCAGGCAGAAAGACCTTGTGCTGTGTCCGAGACTACCGGACACAGGGCTGCACACAGGGACAGGGGCCCAACTGGGCCACGCCCAGAGACCTCCAAGCAGCCAGTGGGACCCAGATTCCAGCCTCAGGCTCTGAAAAAACTTGGAATTCAGCTCCCAGGTGGTGAACCTTGGACTACAGTGGATTAACTGTGCCAGTGTGGTGAGTATGCCCCTAAAATAGAAGTGTAGAGTGGGTAAATAGGGCCAGTAGTAAAACCCCCTCCAACTAACTATAAGACCTTGGTGAGTCTGAAAAGAATATGGATGACCACCTCCTACACACAGAAAACATCAGGCAGAGTGAAAATGACAAAATGAAAAAGCAAAATGTAGTCTCAAACATCTAGTCCACCAGAAGCAACTGCAGGAGATACTGAAATAGATGACCCCAAAAGTAACACACCAGGAACATCTGAAAAGATAGCGAGTGAAAAAAAAAAAAAAAAAACAACAACTCCATGAGATTATAGAGGAAATGAAATTAGTACAGGAGCATGGGAAACTGATTGAAACCTTGAATGAAAAATATAGAAAACATGCAGAATTCATGAAACAAACTGAAAGAAACAAGAAACAAGAGACTCTAGTTAAAGCTTGCAAAACCACTTAAATGAAGCTGAGGATAGGATTTTGGACCTTGAAGACAGGATTGCAACTAGTGATCATGAAAGGATAGAACTTTTAAGAATAACAAAGCAGCATGAAGTCACAATTCAACAGCTTCAAGATGATGGTAAAAGCAACAATATAACATTAATAGACATCAGTGAAGAGGCAGGAGTAAAAGCAAAAGATGTAGCCAAAATATTCACAGAGATAATAGAGGAAAATAACACAAACATGGGGAAGGAATCTGATATGCAGATAAGTGAGGCATATAGAATGCCAAACAGTTACAATCAACATAAATCCACACCCAGACACATAATAATTAAGATCTCAGACATGCAGCATAAAAACAGAATACTAAAAGCTGTCAGAGAAAAGACACAACTCACCTACCAAGGGAAAGCCCATTAGATGCACAGCAGACATTTCAGCACAAACCCTCAAGTCCAGAAGAGCTTGGAGTGAGGTATTTCAAGCCCTGAAAGAAAACAACTTTCAACCCACACTGTTGTACCCAGCAAAACTTTAATTCAAATTAAATGGAGAAGCAAGATACTTCCATGACAAAGAACAACTAAAGAAATTCACATCCATCAAACCAACCCTAGAAAGTGTACTGAAAGACATACTACACAGAGATAAAAATGACCACATTCCCCATAACAACAACAGAAAAAAACCACCAGGCAGAACAAGCAATTAAATAAGGGGAAAAAGCAGAAACCAAACAACTGTAATTTAACATGGCAAAGTCAAGCCAGTACATATCAGTGATATCCATAAATGTAAGTGGCCTCAATTCACATATAAAAAGAAATAGACTGATGGAATGGATCAAGAAACATAATCCCACAATATGCTGTATACTAGAAACACAACTGACCTGAAAGGAAACTCATAGATTAAAAGTCAAAGGATGGAAAACAGTATTCCATGCAACAGGAACCCAGAAAAAAGCAGGGGTAGCTATTCTATTTGCAGACAACATGAACTTCAAGCCTAAAATGATTCAAAGAGATAAAGAAGGTCAAGGCATACTCATTAGTGGAAAAATTCAAGCGGAAGAGCTAACAATTATAAATATATATGCACCAAACACCCAACTATGTAAAACAGACATTGATGGACATGAAAAACCAAATACACAAAAACACAATTATAGCAGGGGATCTTAACAGCCCATTGTCACAAAGAGATAGATCAATTAGATGAAAATTCAGCAAAGAAATAACAGAACTAAATCATACCTGTGAGCAATTGGACTTAATAGATGTTTACAGAGTGTTCCACCCAAACACATCAGAATACACATTCTTCTCAGCAGCGCATAGGACATTCTCCAAAATAGACTATATATTATCCCATAAAACATTCTTAAGTAAATGCAAAGATATTGAAATTATCCCATGTATAATATCTGACCATAGTGCACTGAAATTGAAAATTAATAGCAAAAGAAATTGCAAAACCTGCACAAGTACTTGGAAATTAAATAACAACCTTTTAAACAACCAGTGGGCTACAGATGAAATTAAAGAAGAAATAAAGCAATACCTACAATTCAATGAAAACACAGAAACAACATACTGTAATCTATGGGATGCAATGAAAGCAGTCTTAAGAGGGAAATATATAGCAATAAATTGTCATATCAAGAAAACAGAATGAGCACAAATAAACAACCTAATGCTCCATCTCAAGATTCTAGAAAAAGAAGAGCAAGCTAAACCCTAAGCTCATAGAAGAGAGGAAATTGTAAAGATTAGAGCAGAAATCAATGCAATTGAGACTAAAAAAAAAAAAATCAAAGAACTGATGTATCAAAAAGCTGGTTTTTTTGAGACAATAAACAAATTTTACAAACCCCTAGCTAACCTTATCAAGGGAAAGAAAGAAAAAACCCAAATTCATGCAATAAGAACTGAAAAGGGGGAAATTACTACAAATCCCAAGGAAATTCAAAAGATCATGAATACCTATTTTGAAAATCTCTACTCACATAGAATGGAAAACACAGAGGAAATGGACAGATTTCTAGAAACATATGAACTACCAAAGCTCAACCAAGAAGATATAGCAATTTTGAACAACCCAATATCAGCCAGTGAAATTGAAAATGTAGTTAAAAACTTACCAACAAAGAAAAGCCCAGGTCCTGATGGATTCACAGCTGAATTCTACAAGAAATTTTGAGACAATTTGATGCCAATATTCCTTAAACTCTTCAATAAAATTGAGAAGAAAGCAATCCCTCCTAAATCATTCTGGGAGGCAAGTATTACTCTGTTGCCAAAAACCAGAGAAAGATCCAACAAAAAAGGAGACCTATAGACCAATCTCACTAATGAACATTGATGCAAAAATTCTCAATAAAATACTGGCAAATAAAATGCAGCAAATCATCAAGACCAAGTGGGGTTTATTCCAGCAATGCAAAGATGGTTGAACATATGCAAATCAATAAATCTAATACACCACATCAACAGAGCCAAAAACAAAAACCACATGGTCATTTCAATAGATGCAGAAAAAGCTTTTGACAAAGTCCAACACACATTCATGATAAAAATCCATCAGAAGCTCAGAATACATGGTGTCTACCTCAACCTTAAAAAGGCCATCTATGACAAACCAACAGCCAACATTATACTAAATGGACAATAACTGAAAGCTTTCACTTTAAAATCAAGAACAAGACAAGGATGTCCACTCTCACCACTCCTTTTCAACATAGTTCTGGAAACACTAGCCAGAGCAATCAGACAAGAGAGATAAATAAAAGGAATAAAGATAGCAAAAGGAAGAAGTTAAATTATCACTTTTTGCAGATGACATGATACTCTATATAGAAGAAACAAAAAAACTCCATTCAAACACCACTAGAGGTAAATAAACAAGTTCAGCAGTGTATCTGGATACAAAATCAACGCTCAAAAATCAATAGCATTCCTGAATACAAACAAAAAACTCTCTGAGAGAGAAATTATGGAAAAATCGCCCTTTACAATAACATCTAAATAAATGAAATACTTAGCAATCAGTCTAACTAAAAATGTAAAAGAACTATATGCTGAAAATTATACTACACCGAAAAAGGAGATTGAAGAAGATATTAGAAAATGGAAGGATGTTCCTTGCTTTTGGCTAGGAAGAACCAACATTGTGAAAATGGCCATAATCCCCAAACTTTTGTACAGATTGAATGCAATCCCAATCAAATACCATTCACATACCTCACAGATCTAGAGAAAACACTCCTGAAATTCATTTGGAAAGAGAAGAAACCTAGAATAGCAAAGGCCATTCTGGGCAACAAAGGCAATGCGGGAGGCATCTCAATTCCTGACTTGAATCTATACTACAAAGCCACAATGATAAAATCAGCTTGGTACTGGCAAAGAAATAGACCTGAGGATCAATGGAACAGATTAGAAGATTTGAGCACAACTACAAAGAAAGTCAGCCACCTGATATTTGACAAAGGGGCTAAATATGTCCACTGGAAGGACAGCCATATTAAAAATGGTGTTGGAAAAATTGGCTCTCCTCATGCCGAAGACTGAAACTAGATCCTTGCATATCACCATGCACAAAACTAAAGTCTAAACAGATCAAAGACCTAAATATTAAAACAGAAACACTAAATCTATTGGCAGACAAGGTAGGTAGATATCTTGGAGACATAGGAAAGGAAGATAATTTATGAACAAAAAGCAAACTGCATTGGAAACACTTGAAAGAATCAACAAATGGGATCTCACATTATTGAAAAGTTTCTGCACTTCAAAGGAAATCACCAACAGAGTGAAAAGAAAACCCACAGAGTGGGAAAGAATTTTAGCCAGCAACCCCTCAGACAAAGGACTTATGTCCAGAACATATAAAGAATTGAAAAACATCAAGCCCCTCAAATTCAAAGACCCTCTCCAAAAATGGGCATCTGGGATGAACACACAGTTCTCAGAGAAAGATATACAAATGGCAAATAAATACATGAAGAAATGTTTGCCATCAATGGTCATTTGAGAAATGCAAATTAAAACAACATTGAGATTTCACCTCACTCTGGAAAGAATAGTTGCCATCGAGAAATCAACTGATAACAAGTTTTGGTGAGACTGCGGGTAAAAAGGAATACTGCTCCACTGTTGGTTGGAGTGTAGACTGGTGCAACCACTATGGAAATCCATATGGAGAATTCTCAGAAGGCTAGGATTGGAAGCTCCATTCAATCCAGCTATTCCCCTCCTGGGTATTTTTCCAGATTAACTGAAAAGTTCATATCACGGTGATATATGTGCACCCATGTTCATAGCTGCACAATTTGTAATAGCTAAATCTTGGAAACAACCAAGATGCCCATCAACTGCAGAGTGGATGAAAAAGATGTGGTATTTTTAAGCAATGGAATATTACTCAGCTATAAAAAAGGATGATCTTGAGGCCTTCATAGGCAAATGGAGACAACTTGAGACTAACCTCATTAGTGAAATAAATAAGAATCATATGTATAAATATCATATTGTTTCTTTAGTGTAAAAAGTGATAAAAACTGTAAGAGTAATAAAACCCAATATGTGTAATTGCTATTGTAAAAAAGAGAGGAAAAGAAAGGGCTCTAAGGGTATAACTGCACTTATGTTTGAGTGTGTAAAATAGAGGAACAGATTGCTGAATGTTTGTTGGATCTTTGAGCAGAACTGTTTGCAGTCTCAATTTTTTTGGATGTCTATTATGTATCCATTAATCCTGTAACTTGAACAACTACACCCAAGATGCAATATGTAATTTATCAATTAGTGATTTGTTAGTGTTTTTTTCTCTTTTTCTTTTAGAATTCTATATTATTGCTACCTTTTTTCCTTTGCTTTTTTCTCTTTAAATAAAATTTTTTAAAAATGCATAATTGCTATTTAAAAAAGAGAGGAAATAGGAAATACTAAAAAAGATATAACTGCATGAATATTTAAGTGTGTAGGATTGATAACCATACTTCTAAGTTTTTGTTGGCTTGTTGTACAGATCTGTTTGCACTCTCATTGCTTGAGTGTCTGTTTTGTATGCTCTTATTCTGTAACTTGAACAACTATTTCTAAAAGGACATTATGTAATTTATCAACCAGTGATCTCTTACTGTTTTTCCTTTTTTTGAAATTTTGTAATATTTCTACTTTTTTCTGTTTTTTCTCTTTAAATAAAAAAAAATTAAAAAAAAATATGGATTCTTTTCCCTACTCCCTCTGCTCTCTTCTACCCTTATTCTCCTCCTTATATACAAAAATTTATTTCCATTTTTTCCTTCTGTTCTTTTGTCCCCTTTTCTCTCGCTTCCTCCTCAACCATTATTTATTCCCCAAAATTGAAAGGGTAAATAAGACCGAAATGTATAACAGATATTGGGAAATAAAAAAATTATTTATTTTTTGGAGAGATGAAGACAGACAAAAGTAAGTCATTTACACAGTATTAATTTCAATTTTATTGTCAACAAAGTAAGATTATGAATTTCTTTCACATACTATGTGGGAAAATTAAGTGAATAAAATTAAGAAATTTTCCTAACAAATAATTACATGCGGTGATATGTTCTCAGTCAAAAAAATCTCACTCTTCTGGTGTTTCATGTTTCAAATTTATCATTTGCTTCATAAATAATTATGGGAAGACAAAGATAACTGACAAAAGCTAATATTAATGATGGTCAAGTTGTGGATGAAGGTATATGTTTGGTCAACTACATTTCTTTTATAATATATAAATAGCATGTTACATAAAAAATTCAGAATCAAAACATTTAAAAATATTTTACTTTTCCTTCTAAATAATTATCATGCGCTTATTTTATATCAGAATATGTTCTAGAGAGCAGATAGCCTAAAAAGAAAAAACATGTTTCAAAGAATTGTATTTTTTAGAATATAAATTATGTGAGATATGATAATGTAATTTAAAATTTTCCTAATTTTGAAATATATATATAATTGAAAATATATCCGTAAGAACTGTTGGAATTTTCTAATCAACTCACTTTGATTTGAAGTAAAAAGAAAATTCCCATTTTTAAATTATGATTTAGATCCATTATTTCAGTTCGTGTGGAAGGGAGATGGTGCACTGTTGAGCACAGTGAAAGAGCTCTCTGAGGACTGGGGTTTAGAGGCTGGAATACAGCAACATGGAGAAGAGGAGGAGGAAGTGAGTCTCCAGGTCGGAGAAAGGAGCTGAAGCAAAAATTACAGCCCATGAGGACAGAAGAGGGACTCAGTG
Organism: Hydrochoerus hydrochaeris; assembly: GCA_004027455.1. Lineage (NCBI taxonomy): Eukaryota > Metazoa > Chordata > Mammalia > Rodentia > Hydrochaeridae > Hydrochoerus > Hydrochoerus hydrochaeris. The sequence continues at coordinate 84,664 of PVLA01007897.1, read as the reverse complement.
GAGAAGAAGGTGCTTTCTCCCTGAGCCCAGACTCACTGCATGAGACCGGTGGCTCAGACCTACACAGGCACCGTGACTACGGTAGCCTTAGGAGCCTCCATGGAGAATGGGACAGGGAAACAGAATGGTGGATATAGAGACTGTAGGGGCTAGAAAGCTATTCAGTTTCAGGCATCTCTCCAGAGAGGGTGATTGGCCAGTGGCCATCTTGGAGAGTGACCACGTGAGTTCACAATGCAGAACAGCTATGCGCTGCTCCATCTTTCACAGGGAAGCTACTGAGTTCAAGCCAGCAGAGAGCTGAGTTCAAGCCAGCAGCAGGTACAGAGTATTACAAGCTGCTCAGATTGGGTTCCAGCCTCACAGTCATAAATCAGCCTGAACTTCAGTGGAACTGAAGCTGTAGGATTTCTAGGATTTTCCACTGCTTCAGGGAAAAGTGACAGAGTGGAAAAGTTACTGGCTTGCAGGGATTAATTAACTCAGACCCAGATTATGTCTGCCATGTTGTTTACCAGTGATTGAAGAAACATGACTTGAAGTAGAATTTTCTTTCTTTTCTTTTTTCTTTCTTTTCTTTTTTGTTTTTTCCTTGTTTTTCTTGTTTATATGTGAAGGTGAACATTGTTTCTAGTTTTTTTGTTGTTCTGCTCTTGTTTTTATTTATTCCTTCTCTCTTTCCCTCCTGTCTTCTTAACCAGTTTCCCAAAGTTTATATAATCTTCTGTTATCATCCAGTCTTGCTTCTAATTTCTTTCTTTTATTTTATATCTCTACTTTCACTGTAACTCCTTTTAAACTTTCTCCTCAGTGGGAAAAATCACAATGGATGTGAAAATGGCCACACTCCCAAAACTGTTATACAGATTTAATGCAATCCCAGTCAAAATACCATTGATGTACCTCACAGATCTAGAGAAAACACGACTAAAATTCATTTGGAAACAGAAGAAACCTAGAATAGCAAAGGCAATTCTAGGCAAAAAAAGCAAGGCAGGATGCATCTCAATTCCTAACTTGAAACAGTACTTGAATACATACTTAAAAAATGTTCACCATCAACAGTCATTTGAGAAATGCAAATTAAAACAGCATTGAGATTCCACCTTACCCTGGAAAGAATAGCTGCCATCAAGAAATCAACTGGTAACAAATGTTGGCAAGGCTGCGGGGGAAAAAGGAACACTGCTACACTGTTGATGGGAATATAGACTGGTGCAACCATTAGGGAAATCCATATGGAGAATTCTCAGAAGACTAGAATGGAAGCCCCATTCAATCCAGCTCTCCCCCTCCTGGGTATTTTCCCTGAAGAACTGAAAAGTTCATGACCATAGCTGCACAATTTGTAATAGCTAAATCTTGGAAACAACCAAGATGCCCATCAACTGCAGAGTGGATGAAAAAGATGTGGCATTTTTATGCAATGGAATATTACTCAGCTATAAAAAAGGATGATCTTGAGGCCTTCATAGGTAAATGGAGACAACTTGAGACTATTCTCATTAGTGAAATAAATAAGAATCGTATTTATAAATATCATATTGTGTCTCTAGTGTAAAAAGTAAATAAGAACTACAAATGTAATAAAACCAAAATGTGTAATTGCTATTGTAAAAAAGAGAGGAAAAGAAAGTGCTCTAAGGGATAAAATTGTATGTATGTTTGAGTGTGTAAAATAGATGACCATATTGCTGAATCTTTGTTGGATCTTTGAGTAGAACTGTTTGTAGTCTGACTGTTTGAATATTAACTATGTACCCTTTAACTTTGTAACTTGAACAACTACATCCAGGATGACAGTTCATAATTTATAAATTACTGATTTCTTAGTGGGGTTTTTTCTTATTCTCCTTTTTCTTTCTTTCTTATAGAATTCTGTATTGTTGCTACCTATTTTTTGTTTCATTTTTTTCTCTTATCTTTAAATAAAATTTTAACAATGTGTAATTGCTATTATAAAAAAAGAGTAAATAGGAAGCACTATAAAAGATGCATGTATGCATGTATGTTTAGGTGTGTGGGATTGATGACCATATTTCTAAGTTCTTGTTGGATCATTGAACAGATTTGTTTGCACTCTCACTGCTTTAGTGTAGACTTTGTGTGTTTTAATTCCGTAACCTGAATAACTATTTCTAAAAGAACCATATGTAATTTATCAACTAGTGATTTCTTACTGTTTATCTTCTTTTCTTGAAATTCTGTAATATTTCTACCTTTTTCCTGTTTTTTTTCCTCTTTAAATAAAAAAATCACAATGGAAACAGCAAAGAAAAATGAAACTCTAGAAAAAATAAAATCAGACATAATTTCACAGACAGGTACAGAGATGATGACCACAGTGAAAGATATGGTTAGAGACTATAGTACGGATACAGATAAAAAATAGAGGAGCTTAGGAAAATGATTGATATCCATGAGGGCCCAACATAGGAAAGAAATGGAATCTATGAAACATGCTCAAAGAGATATCCTGGAGATTACTCTATTGAAAATATATGCATCAGAATGAGTCAATATGAGGTCAGAGGATCAGTTATAGAAGAAAGAATGGCATTTAGCAAACACGAAACAATTTCTTTAAGATAGTGAGACAAAAAAATCCAAGAGCTATTACATAATGCAAAGAAGAATAACATAAGGTTGACTAGAGTCAATTAAAAAGGCAGAAGATAGCATAAATGACATAAAAACATTTTATAGAAGTATTGGCAGAAAATTTCTCAAGCAAGGAAGAGAATTTAAAATGCAGATAAGTGAGGCTAACCAATATTATAATTCATGACCAAAAAAACCCAAAAACCTACACCAATGCATATAACAGTCAAGATTGCAGAAATTCAGCACAAGAACAGAATATTAAACCCAGTTAGAGAAACAAATAACCTATAAAGGAAAGTGAATCAGAATCATAGGAGACATCTCATTATAAACCCTCAAGTCAAAAGAGTTTGAAGTGTTTCAATCCCTAAAACAAAACAATCTCCAACCCAATCAGCAAAAATAATAACAATGAATAAAATTGGTAGAGTTGTAGCAATTAAAAAAATTGGTAGAATGAGAATGCAAATATGAAAGTAATAAGTTGAGAAACTGAGAAACAATAAAAAGAAAAAGATTTAAGAGAACTAGTTTCTGTTTGTAACTCAAAGAGTTTGGCAGAAATTTTTGAATGCTATGGGAAATTGTACTAAAATTTGTAAGAAATTATTAACAAAAGGAATATCTTACTAAGTGCCAAATTATTGACATTGGCTTTGAATAAATGAATGCAGAGTAAAGATATATTGTACCAAAATGCATGCAATGAGGAGGTTGAACACAGCAAATATTTGTGGGAAAGAATCTAGCCATAATCAATAAATGACAGAGCTTATGAAATATGCTCAAAGCTTTGCAACATGAATGGCAAAACTTAGTTGAAATAAAAGGAAGAATTGATTTTGGAAGGTGCCAAAATACAAAGACACAAATCAGGATGAGGTCACATAGTGGAAGAATTTGAAAGCTGAGCAGTACAGACATGAGTTGGTGAAATAGGAATATTTAAGTAGAAAATTGATGTGGATGTAGTTTTAAAAGTATAGTACTGAGAGAGTAAGGAATGAATCAATACTAGTCTGAAAAGAGATTAATTCCGAGTACTTGAAATCTTTTATCAAATATTTATAACTGATAACTCATTTATTGTAGAGATACAAGACAATTATATCTGATGCCTTTAAATGTGTTTGAGAGAAAGTAGAGTAGTAAAGTTGCAGAGATTTATGGTGGGTTTTATTTTCAAAGGGTGTTCAAATGGACCTTGCATGAGAGACATTTAAAGAGAGATTTGAGCAGGAGAGAACTATCAATACAAATATGTGGAGGAAAAGATTTTCAGACTGTAGGATTATGAAATCGTTTTATTCTAAAATCAGCAACAAGGCAAGGATGTCCATCGTGGACATCCTTTCAATATAGTTCAAGAAATATTAGCCAGAGCAATTAGATAAGAGAAAAAAATAAGAATAAGGGTATGAAAGGAAGAAATTATTATTTATGGATGATTCTTTGCCTAGAAGACCTGAAAAATTCCACCAAAAGACTTTTATGTTTAATAATCAAATGCAGTAGCGTAACTAGATGCAAAGGTAACACTCAAAAATCAACAGCATCCTTGTACACAAACTCACTGAAAGAAAAAGCAACTGCTCGCAAAATAGCATTCAGAAAAATGAAATCAATCTGATGAAGGACAGAAACGACTTCTACTTTGAAAACTACAGTACCTTGAAAAATGAGATAAGAGAGAATATCAGAAAATGGCAGAATATTTCTTACACTGAGTAGGAAGAACAACTCTAAACATATTTAACCGCCTGACTTTCGACAAACAATCCAAACACCTCCTCTGAAAGAAATGTAGCCTCTTTAATAAATGGTGCCTCAAAAAAATCCTTATGCCAAAGTTTAAAATTAGCCTCAAATCTTTCTAAGTTGAAATTGAATTGAATTGAAATCTTTCTAAATTGCACTAAATTGAAATTGAAATAAACCAAAGATCTAAAGATTAAAACAGAATCGCTAATTATCCTGGAAAACAGAAAAGTGAGAACTCTTGAAGACATTGGTGTAGGGAAAGACTTTATGAAAAATACCCTGCTTGCACAGGGATTATCACAAAGAATCAACATTTGGGATCTCATCTCATTAAAACATTTTTGCACAGCAAGGGAAACTACCAATAGAGGGAAGAGAAAATCCACAATGTGGGAAAATATTTTTGCCAGCTGTTCCTCAGAAAAAGAACTAATACTTAAAATACATAAAGAACTAAAAAAAAAAATCATACTCCTCAAATTTAAAGACCAAATCCAAAAATGGGCATCTGTGGTGAAGAGGCACTTGTTAGATGAAGAAGTAGAAATGAGAAATAAAAATACGGAAAAGTGCTCAGCATCACTGGTCATTCAAGAGATGCAAGTTAAACCAACTCTGAGCTTTTATCTGTCTCTAGAAAGCATGACTGTTATCAAGAAATCAACCAATAACAAATGCCAATAAGGCTGTGAGGAAAAAGGGAGTCTGCTCCACTGCTGGTAAGAGTGTAGCTTGGTGCAATCACTGTGGAAATCATTGTGGAGATTCCTCAAAAACTAGAACTAGAGGTACCATTCCACCCTGCTGTTCTGCTTCTTGATATCTTTTCAAAAGATTTAAAAGCATCATAGCACAGCAATATATGCCCACCCATATTTGTAGCAGCACAGTTTATAATAGTTAAATCTTGGAAATGGTCCAAATGCTCATCAACAAAAGAATGGGTATAGATGTGGTGATTTTTACTCAAGGGATTTACTCTGTCATAAAGAAGGGTAAGTTTGTATCATTTCTAGCCAAATGGATGCACTTTGAGAACACACTCTAAGTGAAAATAAGTCACACTTATAAGTAAATGTGACACAGTTTCATTGATGTGAGAAACTAAAAGCGTGTACGAAACAGCATACTATATACTGGTAATTGCGAAGAAAAGTTTCAGATGAGCAGAGGAACAAGACTGGGGGAGGAAAGGAGGGACAAAAAAAGCATACAAGGGAAAAATGGCAACAAAGCTTTTGTAAACAGAGATGGGACTAGGGGTTGGAAATAGAGCAAGGGGATGGGAAATGGGAAACAAAGAGCAGGCGAGACGTGCTACGTACAGGTACAAACGCCTGTGTGAACATTATCGCTCTAGATGTCTGCAGTGCAGCAACAGAATAAAACAGAAAAAATTACCTAATGTGCTTTCTGTCCTTAAAGTTAAAAGCCAATCAGTATGCATGTATCTGTACTGAGTTACATAGAAATTACAATTAAAACCCATTAGAATATTGTTTCTACGACTTTGTGGTGAGTTTATACATGTGTGCAATGGCATTCTGTTGATTTTTCTTCTGAAACACTTATAGAAAGAAAAAAAACCATATAGCTTGGAGCAGTTCTGCGACCTGCTGCGATTGTGCTGGGAGTTATTTTCAGAAGATCTATTTTTCCTCTTGGGAATACATAGAACTACTTTTCCTCATTGTTCTGGGCATCTCACACACTAAAGCATCCGTTTTCTCTGAGGACACAAGTAAACAGCACAATTTGTTTCTCTGAGACGACTAGCTGTTTTTGAAATGTGAGGAAGCTCATGGTAAATGGGCAGAATGTTAGAAATAAATAAGAAAAAATGGGGCAGCAAAAATAAATCTTTTATGATGTTTTCTCTCATTCATTTATATGGAAGCAGACTTTTGCCACAGATACAGGTGGCAACAAACAAGAGAGACTACCAGAATGAAATATTTTTGAGAAAATTTAGCATCTAAGTAATTTCATCATCAAGATCAAAAGATACTTGTGCAAACCATTTCAAAAAGTGAAAACTAAGGATCACTTTACAGAGAACAGTGATTGATTTACTTATAGTTTTCAGAATGTTATAATTTTAAAATTTCATTATGATCAACTTTTTATAACATGTGTGTGTGTGTGTATATATATATATATATATATATATATATATATATATATATAAATGAAAACACATATATCTGCCATAGCTATTACATAAGTCAGACATTAGGGATGAAGGGAAAATTATTTAAGATTTTAAGCACTTCATAACTGTTTGCTTCATCTCAATAAAGTTGTTTTTAAAATGTAGCTTCACTACTTGATGGGAAAAAATTTTTATTGTATTTTCCAAAGACATACTTTGTCTCACTCAAAGTAATTGAATCAAGACAAATTTCCCTTCTATAAAAATGAATGATCGAAAAAGTTATAAGTAGCAGTATTAAATGGAAGGGCTTAATCTAACTGAACAGTTCATATCAAGTTATATTTTCCCAAGATGGTTACAACCTTTCTCATCGTACACACTTGCCAAGTGATCCCCCCTACTTTTTTTCTTGAATAGGGACTCATCATAGTAAATGATTTCTAATAAATAGCATTCAATGGGAGAGACATTCCATGACTTCTGAGGCTAGGACGCAAAGGCTATAACATCCAACTGGTTAAGGACTGGTGGGATTATGCCCCCTAAGAATCACAGAGGCAATCTGTATTACAAAGAAGTGTGTGTTAGTTACTTTTCTTGTTCCTGGATACAATACATATCTTACATTCACAGTTTAAAGAAGATGAAGCTTAATTTGGATCATAATTTCAGTTCACGGTGCTGGCTCCAAGGCAGAAGTCTCATGGTGGAATGGTGTGGCAGAGTAAAGTGTTTAGTTCATGTCAGGCAAGGACCAGGGCGGACAAATAGTATCAGACAGTAATGAATGACAGACCAGACACAGACCAAAGGCCATTTCCTCATGATTAACTCAGATGCATCTGTAAGTGTGCTCCATCAATACATTTAGCATATTTCAAAGCAAATAAAGTTGAAACTCCACCCCAAACACCACAGAAGTCATGCTGTCACATGGAATTAACACAACTAGAGTTTTTGGTAGCAATATTGTCTGATAAACAGTTTTAACTAGTAGACATCTCAGTATGCGAATTCTGATTATTGTAATCCACAGCATCCAAGCTTCCAATGACCTGTGAAACCAACATGCATTTTTCCCACAAAGGCAGCAAAATTGCAAAATGAGCAAAACCGAGTATCGTCACTCTTTTAAGCCACTGTAATTTGGAGTTTTTGTTCATTGTACATTTAGTAATAGATAATAACAAATTAAATTTAATCCATGCTTGCATACACAGTCCTACTTGCTGTATTAATAGTAAAGAAAACACATCAAAATAGAAATACTTGAAATTTTGGTTGTCTCTGGTGACTCAGTCATGATATTCGTTAACATCCAGGCACAATTCAAAGTCCCTAGAGCCACTGTGTAAGCCCTCAACCCACACGTAACTAGCTAGGTTAAACTACTTTATAACTGTTAGGTAAGGATTATTAAAAAGTAAATTAGGACAAACAGCACAATCTTAATATATTAGCACTTAAAATGGTTTATTAAATAAATTTATTTCTTTCCCTATACATTTGCATTAATAATTTAGAAATCAGTAACATGTAAAGTGAATTGAATTCTTAAATGTATAAGAGATTTTAAATGTTCCATTCTTCATAATTATAAGATTAATTCTGAAGTGCAAACCAGCCTTATTGTAGATGAGATTCCAATCTTTTAAATTTCACATTCATTTTACATAAGGCATTGAATCCTAAGGTTACAATGTACATTACATACTACAATAAGTTTTCTTAAAATGTTTTTCTTCTCACTTTTATAATGACATATGAAGAAAAACCTATTTCACTAAAGGAAATAACTTTGGATGCCTCATTATATAATCATTATGCGATTCCCTTGTGTATAATTGAAAGAACTATCTGTAGATAGTGTAAGAATTGTATTCTGAACAAGCCTGCTTCCTTTTGTCTATTGATCCATAGGAAGTCTTTTGGTTCATTTCCTTGTTGTTGAGACTCTACCAGAATGTCAGAAACTTTTGCTTACCGTATTCTAGGAAATAAATGTTTTGGTACTTTACACATTTGTGTAAAGTCTGATCCGGTATCATATCCCTTATGCAGGCATATTCAAAAGGGTCAGAGAATGAAAAGAATATGTGTCTTCTACCTTTACAAAAGTGCGGATCAGGCTGCAGTTATGACAGCGGATTATTTATGGGTGAAGGTATAAAATCATATGCAAGATTGTTTTAGTTCATATTTCTAAAACCAAGAAGGCTCATTTTTGAAAACCATCTTGATTATAAAAGAAAAAAAATATTAGACTTTTATGAATTTCAAGGAAAATTAACAAATGCAGAGGAATTATTTATGGAGCTCTTTAAGTCCTGTTAGCAAAAATAATTGCAGCATACTAATAATAACAGTGAGCTCAAATTTAAATGAGACTTTCTAATGAGCTCAAATCATTTTATTTCTCTGTAAATTTCCTCAGCGATTCCTGCAAAATAGGTTTAAATGCAATTCTTTCCTTATCACTCTTTTCCTCTTCATAATACTTCTGTTATTATTATTACTCTTTTAAAGGCAGAAAAATTAGATAAAGAGTTAAAAAGGATTCTTGGAAAAACCCCTGAGAGTTAGGAGTAATTTACAGCCATTTACTAAAGAGTCCAGTGTTAATGATTTATGAAGAATGAATCTTATTACCTGTCTGTCTTCACTCCTTCCCTCCGTTTCCTCCTCCCTTCTCTCAATAGATGCTAACTTAATATCTAATTGTGTCAGGTGCTTGGGCTCTGGGAATCTCAAAAAGGCTAGCTGTGGTCTAGTCTTTCAAAGTTATCACCACGTTCAATTGGAAAAATAGAATTAACCACACCGCTTCATTGCAGTGCAGTGCCATGGTAATAGTTAGGGACAGAGTGCTCTGGGAGCCTGCAGGAGACACTGGGAAAGGGAACCAATGCCTGGGGTGCTCAAGGAGCAGAGGCCAGGTGAGCGGGAGCAGAGGAGAAGGGAAACCAGGCCCATTCTCTTTATTCGCTTATTTCATGTGTGTAAAATTAGCCTATTCATTAAGTTGTATAAGCCCAAATCAATACTAATAGTAATTTAATGGCCATTTGAGGACAAATGCAGAATAATCAGAAATGTGAGCATTCTGACATGCATGCTGCCAGCTGGAGTCAATCAGGCTGATGGTCTGCCTCCTTGTTAAGTTGGAGTTACAACTCTGTGAGTTTTTGCTAGGGAATTCACTGTGGAAAATGACCCTCATGAACAGTTATTGTTGTACTTTCTAGAATTTCTAATTTCATGAATGCTGTGTTATGCCTTTTACTGCATATACCTATGATTCAACAAGCTTCATTTGAGTCTGAATTTTATTCATTTTCTTCTGTTAATTAAATAAGGTATCTTTGAACAATATCATACATAAGACAAGATTATGTATTCATGGGTTGAAATAATCCCAGCCAACCCGATGCAATGACCAAAAAGAAAATACCATTTGAGATTATATATATATATATATATATATATATATATATATATATATATATAATTGGCTAAGGATGCTGAAAAGAAACAATTTCATTATTTGAATAACTGGTAAGCCTAAGAATTTTTTCTACTACACATTTTTATTTTGTTTTATTTTATTTATTATTTTATTGTGAGACAGAGTCTTCCTGTGTAATTCAGGTTGGTCTCAAACTCACAGCAATCCTCCTGCTTCAGCCTCACTAGTGCTAGGATTACAGGCATGCACCACAATACTGGTCACTATTTTACATAAATTTTATATTTATTGAAAGTTGCCCTTAATTAAATACTATTGGTTATCTAAGAGAAATAGCTTAAAACATATGATTTTATTTTCAAGTTTGGGAGTGGTGGGACAATGTTGTCTATTTTGATGTTTGAGTTGAAAAACAGTGTTTGCTTTCAGATGCAATTCTGTGCAGAATACCTTCTCAGTATCCGAGTCAAGATCTGCTTTCTCCATCCTAAACTCTGCTTGCGAAACCTGACCTGTACGGACCACATTAATGGATGCTGAAATTTATGGGGTGGAAGATGGTAGATACCAATACTTTCTTGATTCATTTTCTGCAAGGTCACCTTTGGGAAAACGCAGCCTTCAGGTATACTCTCCCTTCAGTTTTCAGTGGCAGGATCTCTCCCCTCAGTGCGCTGTGCCAGCTATAAAGCCAAATTTATCTCACTCCTTTTTTTTGCCCTACGCCTAATTTTTGAAAGAAACTTTAAAACAAGCTTCTTTAATATGTTTCTTTTGCATCAATACGCTCTAAGTCAAATTCTTGCGTGTGCCATACTAATCCTAGAGAATGGAAGAACCATCTTATAAAATAATTCAAGGAGAATTCTTACCTGTGATCATGAGCACAGTCCTAGATTATACACAAATGCGGGTCTTGCCATGCATAATTCTAAAGGGTCTGATGTTCTATAAATACCAAAAATGTGGGAAGCATACATCATGCTCAGTTTCATTTTCTAGGAGTGTCTTCCATAATCACTGTTATGAAATACTAAAACATGAAATAGTCATGTCTTGTATCTTACTAAAATGCTTATAAAAAGCAATCATTGAATTATATGTTTATTTAACTTTACCCCTAATAGAATGTACACTTTTGGAAAGCATAGTTGCTTAATGTTATAAATGTCTAGTATAATATCTGGTATGCACGCATCACTCAGAAATACACTTATATAAAGAAGTTATGCTGTTGAAACTTAGACACATGTTGATAAATTTGCACTGAAAATTGAAAATCAAGAGAAATTAAATGGATAGGATAACATTTCAAGTTGTGTAAGATTTGCATTCATTTTACCATTAGTTATATCACTGAACTAAATATGTTACTTTTCTGCCCAGGGCCACTTAATGTAAAATAGTCGAATATTTCTTAATAGTGGCACATTTGCCCTCAAGAAAAGTGTTGGCTGAGGAAAAATATATATTTTACCATATTTTTAAAAGTTTAGACTAAGTGTGGGGGTGCATGCCTGCAGTCCAGGAACTCAGGAGGCTGAGGCAGGAGGGTGACAATGAGTTCAAGCCAACTGAACTACACAGCAAACTTGTCTCAAAAACAAATAAAAAAAGAAAATTTTATAAATAAAATCAAGGAAAATGTTATACTACTGTAATCCACATTAAAATGTATGCATTAAAGCCAAACACTTTAAAAACTTAGAAATGTATTGTATTATGACTTTCTAGAAAGCATTTTTAAGTAACATATTATATACATATATGCGTAATTTCATATATAACATATATGTTAAATGATTTGCTACATATAATTTCAAAGTAAGGACACACTTTGTTTCTATTATCTAAAGTCTTGTCAAATTTAATATTACCATTTAGGTGAATGGATTATTAGTCATGGCTTTTGAAATTATGATTACAATACATAATTCCATTCATGTAAATGCAAATATTTATGCAAATTACAGTAACTGATGTTAAATTTTTGCACAAAGATTATGCAATTAGAAAACTCAGGTTACCAATAACATAAAAATCAATGTTTGTCTTTTTCTGTATGTTTATTGCATAAAGGAGGATAAGGCTCACTTTTATATGGTGTAAAATTCATAAAACTAAAAAAGTCAAACAACATTGAGTCAAAAATTAATTAAGGATTATTTTGCCATATAAAATATTCCTGCCATTGTATCAGTACATATATAAGTCAACAAGAAAAAGCTTTGTTTTTGAGAATAATATATTAGATATGTGGAAATATGTAAAATAAAACAATTAGCTGATAGTCATTATTAGTGACAATTTAAAAAATTGTATTATTTTGTAGTTGCTTTGTTTCTTATATTTTATTTAAACAGATATTTTGCTTTAGCTTTTAAAATAAAATTTCCATGGGTAAATTTCTGTACTATAGGGACTATTTTCCCAAAGGAATAAACTCCTGCTTTTTGGTAATCAAAATTTGTTAGAATGTTGTATCATTTGACATAATTTTCCATTAGCAAAGGACTCCCTCTGTCTCTAGTTGTAAAGCAATTATAAATACATTAAATGTTCACAACTCTATGCAGACCAATCACTCTTAGCAGTCTGAGCAATACTCTCCACTAAGAACTATTACTAGCATCAACTTCATTAATAGCGTATCTATTCTATGTGTGGGAACATTAACTATAAAGCATACACCATGAAAAAATCATAAGGAAAAATAATATCTATTTTTCAGAATAGAATTTTTAATTTGATGTCTTCTGAATGAGTTTACAATTTAAATATTTCCCAAACAATACTGATTTTCTCAGATATAAATTCCTTTATGCACCAAATCAGTAAGATATTCACTTGGGAGACTGTTATCCATTGTTCCAAATACAGTAAGACGTGAAGTAACAGCTCTGGTTTTTGCTCTTGTTTCCTAACAAACAATATATTTTAGCGAAGAAACAATGAAATACAATAATCAATTCATAAATAAACAATGGGGTCTAAAAGTTCATATTTTTAATTTTAAAGAGAGTAAAAGAAAACAAAAATTAAAAACAAAATAAAACAAGAAAAATGGCATAGGATTTCAAAACAAGATGATAGGAAATTAACGGTGGTCACTATATTGCATGTTACTATCTTCAATATAGTTGCTCAAATTACAAGATATAGGCATGTAATACAGATCAAGCACTATAGGCGCTTACAGTTTCTTTTCATGAATTGATAGAATTAGTACAATTACCTTAGCTCTCTTGTGTGTATAATATATATATTTTTCCTCCCTTCTTTTCTCTTTTTCCCCATTCCAATTGTTCTTTGCTTTTGAGCCATTTCCTTTCACAGTATCTACTGTAACTTTTGGATCTTACTTACTCTTTCAGTTTCTGACACGAGGGAGACAATATGATGCTTATAAATGTGAGTCTAATTCATTTCATTTATGAGTATGGTTTCTAGTTTCATCCATTTATCTATAAAAGCCTTCAATTCCTCTTTCTTTATAGCTGAGTGGTTCTCCATTGTATAAAAATACATCTTTGTTACCCTTTCCTCAGTTGATAAGGCATTTGGGTTGTTTCCAGTATTTAGCCATAAAAAATTCATATTTTGAATAGCTAAATTTAAAGAAGATGAGATATGTTAAAGACATTTTATGTTTTCTTTCTTTCTTCTTTCTTTCTTTCTTTCTTTCTTTCTTTCTTTCTTTCTTTCTTTTCATATTGGGAATCAAACTCACAACCTCACACTCTCCAGGATTTTATGTTTTTACTGAATGTTTCTATGACATTATTTAATTGAACTTGGTCAGGTATATGATACAATTTTATTTTAGTTTTAATGAAAAAGAAAAATTCTTTATGAATTTTAGTAGTAAACTATGTGACCTAAACACATTATGATTTCAAAGATGTCTAATTATGAAACTATGACTTAAAGTCGACAAAATGTGATTTTAGTTATTTGGGGGGAAGTTATTCCAAAATATTTTTTAAGAAGGCAAATCCATTCCTCTATTGCCAGTAGTTGTAAAATATATGCATAAGTGATTTACAAAATTTTCCTTAGACACCAAATACTCTTTTTTGATTCAATTTTTCAGAATAATTAGCATTATCTTTAATATATGGATGCTGTGTTTTCACAGAAAACTCAAAACATATGTTTTAAGTAGACTGGCATCTTATTTTAAAATAACTTTGTAAAGTATTTTTTGATCTTTAATATTTTCAAATTTCTATCTTTGTTACTTTTGAAAATTACATGTAAAAGATAGTTTTAAAAAGTCAATATTGTAAAAATTAGGATATGATTTAGTTTTAGAATTTTCATAGAAAAGAATCAAGGAAATTTCATTGAAATTCTTAGCATAAGTTTAAGAAAAATAGAAAAAGGAAAATAAACTTTTCTCAAAATAAAGAGTGCAGTGGGTATGTTTTAGTTCCTTTGCTTCTGTTTCTCTAGCATGAACTAGCTCAATTATATGCTCATCAGCTCAAATGTCAATTCATGGACCAGATACGGTGGTGCGTGGGTATAAATCTAGCACATGAGGTAAGAGGGTCACCATGAGTTTGGTGTATTCAAGGGCAGCCTGAACTACACAGTGAACCCTAGCTCAAACAAACAAACAAATGAACAAGCAAACAAACACCTAAAAAACAAACCATAATTTTATTACAAAAATTAATTATTTCAGCACACCATATTTTCACAAATTTATTCCTGTATTTGTCTTCATTTGTTAAGTAACTGTCTTAGCCAAATACTTTGCATGAGTGTTCCTTGGCCGTCAAGGCAAGAGTCAGTTATGCTTTAGAAAGTATCTTATTATGTGTCCAAAACATTTTTTTGGTGCTGATTAGGAGGCACACAATAAGGCTCAAGTAGAATTGGTTTTTATATGTGTTATTTATTATATAGCATATCAATATTTAAAACTATGAGCAGCAATTAATTTGTAATTTCAGCAAAGATAAAATGATCAAAATGTCTAATAAAATTGGTGGGATTGGGAAGGAGGAGATAACTTATCTGGTTTTTTCTTCCAAATAACCTCAAGCTGATTTCAAAAGACTGAAAAATCAAATGACAGCATTAGTAGAAAAATATTGGTATCCAACATTAGCTCAACATTTTTGATATTGATGATAAACATAAAATTGACTTTGCTAAGATTCAGATAATAATGTTTATAATTTTTCATTCCTATTTTTCTTTTATTAAAAATAAATGCTTCTTTAAATATTTCTAGTTAAAATTTTGTAAATTTTAAATTTTGACTCTGACATTATTTCACTTTTCTAACCAGGTGTAAATAGAATTTATATGATCATCATGCAACACATGACAAATAGAAATCATGATCCCTGTGGTGTGTAATATACTGGAGAACAAAAGAACAGCAAATTGCATCTGAACCTCACTTTGCCTTTGGAACTGCCCATTCTATCTTTCCTTCTCCTCCAAATCAACTTCAACGTATGGTTCTGCTCCTTTTAGTTCTGATTTAGGCACAGCAAGGAATATGTTAGAAAAGTCAAATTTGAGTTACTCATTCAAAATTCTAACACGTCACTCAGGAAGTGTTGAATATTTCCACGCATAATTCCCAACAAAAAGTATGAGGCATTATGTAATGAATACACGATGAGAATACAGAAGTGCAATCAGGTGACAAGTACAGCAGAATATGGGGAATCCTCAAGCCAGGAGCCTGAGTCAGCCATCCAGTGATCTGACATGTAGTTTTTCTTGGGAACACTTTCACAGATCCAGTGAGGTCTTTTATATGCAATAGCACAATTTGTTAAGTCAGGAAGCATACCAAGGCCTGTAGTAATATCAGGATGATATTTGGTCTGAGAAGAAATACAAAATTCCTATGACCTTTGTGCTTCTGCAGTGTCCACAACTGTGTAAATATCAATGCTCAGGCAAAGGGAAACTTCTGTCTGACCTTACAACGTGATACTCTGATTCACTTACGGTGGTGTTGAACCACAATTTCCAACGCTGAGCAAATTGACACGGGTTTCCCTATGTCATTATAAAGTTAAAAGACAGAGACCCGGATGAGTTGGGAACCTACCAATGACTTGCCACATGCAGTTGTCTCCATGTTGGCAGTGCATGTTACTGTGTTAATCCTGATTTATAACGTTCATGCATTTCAGATTTCAAAGCATCCGAAAATCTACAACATTTGGTCTCATATACATGTCATCATTTTGAAAGCAAAAGCCTCTTGAAAAACCCCTTCCAATTTTATGTCTTGCCCCATTTTCACTTATATTTTGAAAAAAAATGATTTGTGGGTTTTAAGAAATGCATGAAATGAGTCACATTTTATAGTGTACAACACATGGCAAAAGAATGATATTTAGATTGGGGTTAAAACCAAGAAAAGCACAAGAAAGAAAAACACAAAGCACAAAGATTTCCATATGTTCTGTCATTAAATAGAACATCGCTACTCATTAGCCCTAGGAAAAAAGTCTGGCATGAGAAACTAAATACTAGTTGTCAGAATAATATTTGCAGGATGCAGATGGATATTCTCATGCCTACAGATTTTAAATGTACAAGGTCAGCAGTACTCTAATTCCATTACTGCTATACCTGGAATTATTACTTTTATCAAAGTATAAGATTACATTATTCTAGTATCAGGCCACAGAGATGGAGCTCCACTTCGTTAGGAAGCTATAGATGTCAATAGAATTGTAGTGGATGCTCCTCTACTAGAAATGTGAGGTGGCCCAACCAGAGTCAGGCATATATTTATAGATTGTTTGTTTGTTTGCAACAAACAATGTTGCTATGTTGCCAGTTTAGAGCAATTCTCCTGCTTAAGCTTCCCGAGTAGCTGGAGCTACAGGGAGGTGTTACCACACCTGGCTTTCAGACATGCCTTGAGGCCAAGTCATTACAGCAGTGCCTCTTCATCTGTGGTTTCACTTGTGTGTGGTCCATCACATTCCAAAAATACCAAATAAAACTTTTTGTCCAGGATATGAATGATACATTATTCTCTCTAGTGTATTCCTGCTGCTATGATCCTCAACCATTCATTATTTGATGATTGTACTGGTTATGAGGTAGATTGTCATTGTGTCACAATGCCTGTGTTCAAGTGACCTTTATTTCATGTAACAATGACCTGAAGGTGTAATACTAATGACGTGATGGAGACTCCAGGGCGTAACATTTGGAAAGACAGATTGACGTTGGCACTATACGGCCAGACTACGGAACACATAGGAAAAACAGGTCATAGACCTCCGAAAAGCTTCAGGCATCCCCTGGAAACCCAGAACGTGTCTTCTGCAGGTAACAGGGACTGCTGTGACCTTTGTTTATAGACCTTCTCCCCTGTATTATTTTTAGCAAATCTTTCTCATGTTGGTTGGTATGATGACTGCTGGTAGTGGTGGTAGGTCTCTATTATTCCTACGACTTCTTTTTTTTTTTTTTAGTAAGAGGGAAAAAATGAAAAGGAAATACCAATGGGCTTGTCTGGTTTTGGTGTCAGTGAAACGCTTATTATACATAAACGTTGGAGTAATATACATGGTCAACGGTGTACGTTACTATAGCACTTTAAAGCTTCTCAGATGATACTTGGCCTAATCATGCTCATACACATCCCTTCTATGAGGCTGAAAGAGTTCAGTAAATCTTGCTTAACTTTAGGAAAACAGGAAAAATGTGAAAATTCATTAATTATAAACATTATTTACAAACATGTACTTAGATTATCTCTACAATATATCAACATATTTTAATTCTAACATATTCCACTATGCTATAATTATTTTTTACACCTGTGTGTAGCTTTAAGTGTTTATATTCCAACCAAAATTGATGTTGGAAGTTAATTTAGATTGCGGAGGAATTAACTGGTGCATCCTTTGGAGAAGTGATTAAGTAATGAAGTAGCTATGGAGGGTGCTGCTTGGAGAAGACGCCACTAATGGATCAGATCCTCATCAGTAACTTGGCATAAGGCTTCTCAGATTCCATAATTGTGAGCAACAAATTTTATCCCTTGTAAATTATCTGGCTTCAAGTATGTGCTCGGCTTCCTATCCATAAAAGGAAATTTTTCCCCTATCTTTATCTCACCTGTCATCTAGCTACGCTTTTCAGCGCAGTTCTCACTGGCCAAATGAACAAAATAATAACTACTTACTGGGAGATAATACTAGATAATTTTGTTCGATAATACTAGATAGTAGATATTTCTGTTAGGTGATACCAGATAATTTGGTTGATAATACTAGATACTTTCTGCTGATGTTTTCAAAACTAAAAATCTGTGAATATATTTTTAAATTTTGTCTAGAAAATTTATCAGAAGCATTTGGCTTTTGGTAATTATATTTCTACATAATTAAGTGTTTTGCTCAGAATTTTGCACTTCATTTTCCAATTTCTAAAGCTGAATTCATGATGGGGTTAAGCTGGAAGAAGGATTTTGGTAAATAATTCAAAACAGATGAGTTAAAGATCCATTATCAACTGGCAGTGTTAGAAAAGATCACTTCTGACAGTTCAAAACACATACTGTAATGTCTCTTCCTGGAGAAGAAATGTGTTTTGGGGACCAGGTTTTTCTTTTTTTAATCTAAACAATATCAAGTCTTCTTACCTTGCCCAGGTTCATAGGACTGAGTCTAACAGAGCAGAAAATAAAGACAAGGCAGAAAGCAACGTGGCACAAAGCAAAGGAAACACAACAGGTAATGTGATGAAGCGACAAGGAAGGAGAGGAAGAAGGGAAGAAGGGATAGAAAATTTCTAAATGCAATTCTTTTACCAGTCTTGACAGAACTGGTCAAAGATGGTACAATGTTTAAGAAAGTCCAGAAACAGAACCTTGAGCTCAGATTCTGATCTTGTCTTTGTCATGTCTACACCTTGGAAAGCTTACTTATTTTCCCTTTGCTTCAGTTTATTTGTGAATCAGCTCTGTACTTCACTCGATAATTACAATTGCAATCAAAGAGGTCATACGTTAGGCAGTGTTTCCTGGATATTCTTTTATGTTGGTACATGTTGTGGTACATATGAATGCATTTACTGTGGCTAGATTAAGTTGTAATCAAAATTCAAAATTCCAGTTGGCATTAGTTGCTGAATAAAGTTCATTTCTAAATTCATTTCTCAATCCCATTATAGCTCAATGTAGATGAGTATAAGTGATTTCTGGAAGGGGTATTTATATTTTACTGGGCCTCATAACGTAGGCTATGTTCACTGCATTCTCTGTCCACTTGTAGTTCATGAACATCTATAAGCAGATAAGGAAACAGATTGCTCATCATAGTTTGTACAAGTCATAGGAAACAATTGCATTTTCCACTTAAGAGAATCAATGAACATGCCACATTAAGTCGAAAGGAGGCAGAAAAATGATGTCATGCTGTGAGTCAGGAAGGAAGAAAATAAAAATATTCATGCTCACCATTTCTAGGCTCTGACACACACTCACTCAAACTTTATGAATATAACTATTACGTTTCCACTAAAAGAAAGTTCCTATGCCCCCTTGGATGTGACAGAGATACATTCTCAACTTTTACCATTGTTGCAGCAGGGCCTAATGCTTTATAGATTTTATGTTTGAGTAGTACACATTTGCAGGATATAATGGTTGCATTCTTGTGGGAAGTCGGTACATGCACATAATGCTTTCTGTTTTTCATCTGCTTCCCCTTCTCTCCCTCCCATCTCCTGTTATCTCAGGATCCACTTTCCTTTTGAAAAATATCTTTCTATTACATATCTTTTATTTTGCTCTTTATTTATATTTTGTGCTTCTCATATAAAAGAAACAATGTGATGTTTAAGCTTATGTGTATGATTAATTTCACTTACCATTACATTCTCAAAGTACACCTATTTTCCTGCAAATGATTCAAATTTATCTTTCAATATGATAGAGTACTACTCTGTTGTGTATAAATACCACATTTTCTTAATCCATTCAGTCATCTGTTGATGTACATATAGACCACTTCTAAGGTTTGGGCCTTATGGACTGGGCTGCCACACACCCGGGCATGCATATATCCCTGTGATACCATGTCTCTGGCTCTTTTGGGACTAGAGAGAGAAGGAAGACAGTTCCTATTCCCATAGTGATTATACTTGTTTAAATTTTCACCAACAATGCAAATGTATTTCTCCACCCCCAGTCTCTCCAGCATTTGTTGTTATTTGATTTTTTTTACTTTTTTTTTTTATTAAACAAGAGAATCAAGCAAAATCAAACAAAACAGAACACAGCAGATCACAACAAAACAATGAAAGCAACACAGGATTTCAAAATAAGACAACAGGAAATCAACAGTGGCTACCACACTGTCTCCTGTTCTCCCTGAAATAGCTATCCATGTCTGTTATTTGATTTTTTATGCCCTTTGTGTGTGTGTGCTGGGAATCAAACTCAGCACCTTGCACTTACCAAGCAGGCACTGTGCCGCTGAGCTATACCTCTGGTCCATAATTGATTTTTATGACAACCATTCCTTCTGGAATGAAATGTGATCTAAAAACAATGTTTCATTTTCTTCTGAAATGCTTCAATTTCTTCTGAACTTAAGTGTAACACTTAAGTTCAACAACTATGAATTTTACTATGCATATCCTCTATTACTAAAGGTAGAATACAGGAAATACAAGAAATAGATTTGATTAAAAAAAGAAGAGGGGCTGAGGATTTAGCTCAGTGGCATAAGCACCTGCCTGGCAAGTGCAAGGTCATGAGTTCAATCCCTGGTACCACACACACACAAAAAAATAGATTTGATATACAATATGTCATCCCAACACAGATAAGCAATAATAATAAAAACTATGTAGACTTCAGAGGTTATAAAGATAACTTTACAGAAATATGAAAGTAATTAATGACAGTAGCAATGTGCATAGGCAAATGAAATTTCTACAGGTGTTTTACAACAGAAGCGGACCCATTAAGCATTGGTAATAAATAATAACACAGGTATCTATAAAGCATTTAATTAAATTTTGGTATTTGTACTAAGGATTGATGTATAATATACATTAACTTTGATTAAGAAACAGAGAAAACTATCCCAATCAGAATTAACTGAAAGTAGCAAAACTGAAGTTTAGTTTTGATAATTAAAAATAATGAAAACATAAAGGAATTACAATGCAAATGACTTTTATATATACTCTATGGACATAATTCACGCCAACTAAATATCCCCAAATATTACAAAATAGTTTAGCTCCTGATTATATAAATGTGTATATATATGAATTAAATGTGTTTAGTTTTTCTCATTTCCTAGTAAAGCTTCTGATATTTGGAAGACAATTTTTGTTGTAATTGTTTGTTTTTATTAAAATAAAAAGATTTTTTAAAAAAAGAAATAATTTGTAATCACCAGAAAAAAATAAGTGATATTTATATATTACCTAAAAGAAATTAATTAGACATGCTGGAATATTCATTGATAATTTCTTCAAAATAAATAAAATGAGTTTTTGGTTTTTTGAGAATATAATATTTTAGCTGAAACAATTATTGCTGCTGTACAAGCCTAACCTGATCATCTGATGGATGTTGACTCTCTTTAACATTGGGAAATGTCAGCAGGTGGCAACAGTGAATGATACATTGATACAACAAGGAATTAAATGACTCCAGGAGATACTGTATTGCCTTGAATCACCTGTCCATGGTGCCGAATTATACAGACATTAATGCAATTCCATAAATGAAGAATGATTTTAAACTACTGTTAACAATTTTTATTGCACGAGTATTTTTCTTGTACTATATAATTAAAAAATTGATATGACTAGGGTAAGGCTTATGTTCATTTTTAAAGTTATTAAATATAAAAGCTAACAGCAAAGAAACAAAAAACAAAAGATAAAAACTTCTAATATATAATGCAGGATGCACCTTAAGTGATGACTCTTATATTTTCCATGCCTGATATTATATGGTTGATAAAAAATTAAGTTTAGGATCAGAGTCTGTCAGAATGCTCATCCTTGTTAAACAGAGAAAATAGGAAATACTGTAAACATTTAATGAATTTCCTTTCTTAGATTGCAATCATTCATTCATTTCAATAATGGTTATTTGTTTGATATAGGCAGGAACTGAACTATTTTGATGTATGTTGGGATATTTAATTGGTATGAAATAATATATTTATAAAGAGTATACAAAAGTCATATATATTGTGGGTATTTATTTTTTCTTGATTACAGAAATTTAATGTGTGTCTATTAATATATTTAAATGATGTCTTAGGCAATTTTTCTCATTACTAAGGCAAAATACACAACACCCAATTTGAAGGAGAAAATATTTATTTTAGCTCAGTTTGTAGACGTTTCAGTGCAGTCAGTGGGCTCCAAGGCGGGCTAGCATGGCAGAGAGACATCACAGAGGAGAAACAATTCATGCAAAAGCAGCACAGTAACCATCTTTATATTCTATCCAGGTTGTAAGTCTATTGACTGGTGCCACCCACCCCAGGTTGGGGCACCTTTAATCCAGCATCACATCATTAATCCCAACATCACACACCCTACATCAAGTTATCTCTTCAAAGCCCCACTTATCACCAAATGAGGCTTTTTGAGGGAAATCTAAATTCATGCCATAACAAGTGGCAAGTCAATTTAATGAAATGTTTAATGGAACAATGCTGGAGCCAAAGAATCTGTAATAAAATTCAAAATTATTTTATTTATTCTATATACAAAACACTGAATCCTTCTATTCCTCAATTTACCTATTCATTAAACTGAAATGATAATGATTATTCCTGTGTGTCCTATATTATGTGTAACTAAACAAATCATGTTAAATATAATGTAAAGTCTAGGAGCGGCAAGGGACCCAGGGAGAGAACCAGCCAGCCAGCGTCTTCTGAGATCCACGCCATGTTGGAATTTAGGGTGCTGGGCAACAAAGGAACACCCTTGCCTCCCTGGTAAGAGGTCATGGGCCTACTGGCACAGGGGCCAAGAATCAAACATCCCTCCCCCACCCCATTAGCAAATGGGAGTCAGAGGTCTGAGCATCTCTTGGCAGATTGACCTTATGCAATATAGCAAATATGGGGGATTTCCTTTTACCATCTGTTTGAAGGCAAATATTGTTATTACTGTTTTGCTTTTGTTCTGACTAATTATATTTCTCTATTCAATATTCTGTTTTGATAAGTTTTGTGATGTTCTGTATTAGGTTTGACTTTGCTCTACCTGATTGAAAGAACAACTCTTGTGAAGATAACAAGATATACTATGGTACCTATTACTATTATTCCGTTAACTTGCTGTGAATTTCTGTACCAATTTCACTGCATTGTCTCGATTGGCTTTGTTCTGCTGTATTTTACTACCTTCAAAATAATAAAAGAAAAGATAAATATAATGTAAAATTCAAATGATAACAGTTTTTACCTAGTATGAGATTAATCCTGTATGTTGTTCTGTAAGTGACAAAAAGGAAAATGAAAATCACATCACAATTAAGTGTGGAATAGAAAACAATCATATATATATATATATATTCACCAATCATCTTTGGGAAGCCTATTTATTTAGTAATTTATTGATCTATGCTAGCACAGACAATGTATTGGTGATAGAGAAATATAACCAATATTATCATCAAAGCATATAATACTTATCAGAGAGTTATAAAAGTTAAACAACATAGACAATGAGATACACATCATATACAGTTGTTTAAGTTACCTTAAGAATCTGAGAAAGATATGGCTAATCCAGCTTTAGGAATAAAAATGAAATTAGATAATCCCACTTGTGTTTGTGTGTATGTGTTTTAACCAATCTAATCTTCTTCTTTTGTATTATTTGCATATCTCCATTTTTGTTGTACATGTTTTTTCCTATGCTTCTTTACCATTTGTATATGAACCTAAAACTCAACAATGCCAGGAAAGATTCCAAAAATTTAAAGGTCCTTCATATGATCTGGGACAGCTAGCTCTATGAAAGTCTTTTCTAGAGATTGGAAATGGACACTGTGAAAGAGATGACATTTCTACACTGGGAAGATTTAAATCCCTGTGTGTCAACAGTTGTTTTGTCCACACCAAAGAATGACACCAGGCAAAGGCAAGGTAACAGCCCAAGATACAGCCTCCTTACAGCATTTTCAAATCTCTAATCTATTCACAAATGAAACCAAATATGCCATTTATGTTCAATCTAGACAAGCTTGTGAGAATTTGTTGCCACCACATTTGACTTTGAAAGATAACTCATTTTAACTTATTACTGAAAATATTCTTCTAATAATATGAATGAGGGTGGAGAAAATTTGAAGCAGATGGAGATACTAAAATTAAAATTTGAAGGGTGGTTATAAATCACAATGTTTGAGTGAGTATGGTTATGCCATGTAACTGAGCAAAAATTAACATCTTCCAAAATGATTAAATAAAAAAGAAGACACACACATTTAAGAAACTGGATATGATGTGATATTCCTAAAAATGGTAAACAGGTGTAGTGGTTTATACATTGTGTCAACTTGAGAAGTCTAGACGTTTAACTAACGGTTTCAGGCAGCCCTGCAGCTTGGGATATAGCAGACAAGCCATTGCCATCGTAGGGTATGGTTCCTTGTGTCGATTTGAGCAGGGCAGAAGTTTAACTAAGTGACTCAGCAGGGGCTTAGGGTCCCTAGTGTGTAACATCCTCAGCCTGTGCAAGAGGAGAGCCTAAAGATGGTCTGAGTGCTACACCCACCCCAGGGGAGCAGGCAAATGAGGAGGGACCGATCCCTGGTGCTTCTGAGGAGCTCCAGCCTTTGCCTTCAGCTTGGACATTGTCTCCTGGCTTCTGGCCCAGACTAGCTTCTGCCTGGGACACTTCAGCCTTTGTGGTGGACTCTTCAGCCTTCCGTGGTAGATTCTTTGGTGCTCTGTCATAGACCCAATGGCCTCCTGATACGGACTTGCGTTGGGCACTGCAGTGCGCTCCAGCCCTCGGGCTGGACTCCTCAACCTCCAGCATGCAGACACCCTCTGCATGCTCCCTCATTTGACTTTGTGGCTGAGCATTGTAAGCCAGTCTTGTCATTTTTTATGTATTATGTGTTATGTCATGAGTATTTAACCCATCTTGTATGCTTTTAGCTACTTTTTCCTTCAAATCAACCACTTGGGTCTCCTCTATTGGCTAGTCTGCAAACATTGTATATGACTTCTAACTTCCCACCAGGTACTGATCCTGTGAAATTCTAGCACCTATTAATTTTCCCCATTCATCCATTTTTCTTGCTCTGCAGTATGCCAATTTTTCTAAGCATTGCCAACCTTCACTGATTGCTGCTCTTATTGCCTATATTCTGAATTTTTCAGAGTATCAGTAGAAGCATTATTTTTCTTCAAAAGCCATGTTCTATTTTGAGTAGAAATTAAAAGAACGTGGTTTTAACTTTAAGAAAATTCTTCCAATTGATCGCCAAAGGAACACTGGTTAACATCACTAACTTTAAAGGTCTAATGAAAATACTCTTTTAGTTTCACTTACCTAGTCATGTTCTGCCAAACCAGGGCTCTGTCTGTGAAAATAAATTGTATCCCTTTTATATGAGGTGTTAGTAGTTACTCAAGCTGTTTGGTTAGATTTCTCTGCCTTAAAGAGTAAATCTTACATAGAACAATCAAATGACATGAATTTGTATGCACCACTCTTCAGATTTTTGACCCTTATCCTCCCAAAGGTATCTGTGTTAAAGTTCATTAGAGGAACAGAATCAATAAAAAATGTAATTATACAAAGAGTTTTATTATGTCAATTTAGAGTATCAGAAGCAGAAAAGTCACAATGGCCATTTGCAGACTCAGAGGCATAAGAATCCAAAATGGCTTTCATTGTGTTGAAAAACCAGAGAATCCAGTAGCAGTTAAAGCTCAAAAGTAAAGTAGCTAGTTTGGGACATCACTCCCGGTGCTTGGGTACCCACCCAGCCCCCTAGGACACTGGACTAGCCTGGAGAGCTTTTGCTAGTTTGAGTGGACCATGCCCAGTGACCTTTATTCAACCAGGGGACCAGGCCCACTCAGCCAAGAGAGAGGAGCCAGGCCCATGCTGCAAGGGGAGTTCCAACTTCCCAGTGCTGGCCCATGGAGAGTTTGGCCACTTGAGTCCTGGGAGCTGAGGGTGCAGGAGGTGATTTCCAACATGCCCAGGGAAAGTTTTGGAACATCACTCTAAACACAGAAATATAGGAAAATGACAAAAAAAAGACCCAAATGCAATCTCAAACCTCCAGCCCATCCCAAGAAAACCTGGAAGTCATGTACATAAAGAAAATACTAGTCATACACCTGAAATATCTGAAATGATATCAATTGAAATAAAAAAGTATGGGAAACTATGAAGGAAATCAAATCAGCGATAATTTCCCAGTAAAAGAAGAAATAATAAAAGTAGTGAAAGAAATAATGAACACATCTAAAGAAGACAAGCTAAAAAAATCAGAGTAACAAAGCAAACAGATAGAATCCCTGAATGAACACTATAAGAAACAAACAGAATACTTGAAGCAGATTCAAAGGGATATACAGGAAATCAAAAATTCCATTGAAAGTTGCCAAAACCACCTCAATAAAAGTGAAGATAGAATTTCAGACCTCAAAGATAAAATTGCAGCTAGTGAACAGGAAAGGAAAGATCTTTTAAAAATAAAAAGGAATCAGGAAATAACAATTCAACAGTTGCAAGATGATGCAAAGAAAAACAATATAAGATTAATAGGGATAAATAAAAAAGAAAGGGATAACACAAGTGATATCAAGAGGCTATTTACAGAAGTAATAGCTGAAAACTTCCCAAACATGAGTATGGAAACTGACATACAGATTAGGGAAGCATATAGAACTCCAAACAGCCATAAAGAAAATAAAACTACACCCAGACATATAATAATCACCATCCCAAAAATCCAATGTAAGAACAGAATATTAAAAGCTGTTAGAGAGAAAAGACAGATCACCAATAAAGGAAAACCTATCAGAATCACAGCAGACTTCTCAACACAAACAATGAAGTCAAAAAGAGCATGGAGTGAACTATTTCAAATCCTAAAGGAAAACAACTTTCAACCCAGACTGAAGTACCCTGCAAATCTGCCCTTTAAAATGGATAGAGAAATAAGATATTTCCATGACAAAGAACAGCTGAAGAACTTCATGATCACCAAAACAACTCTGCAAAGAATACTGAAAGACATTTTATATTCAATATGAAAAAAACCACTAAGCAAAACCGATAGCTAAATGGAATGGAAAGGTAAAGATACAACAGCAGAAAGATAACATGTCAACAATAAACCTATATGTAACAGTTATAACCATTAATGTAAATGGCATTAATACACCAATTAAAAGAAACAAACTGGCAGAATGGATCAAGAAACAAAGTCCAACCATATGCTGTCTACAAGAAACGCATCTAGTCCAAAAGGAAATTCATAGACTGAAGGTCTAAGGATGGAAAATGATAATTCATGCAATAGGAACTCAAAAAAAAGTGGGGGTAGCTATTCTGTTTGCAGACAATGTGAACTTCAAAACAAGAATGATCCAAAGAGATAAAGAAGGTCATTACATACTAGTTTGGGGGAAACTTCAAGAGGAAGAGATAACAATCTTAAATATATATGCACTAAATTCCAGAGCAGGCAGCTATACAAAGCAAGTATTAACAGAAATGAAAAATCAAATAAGCAATAACACAATTATAACAGGAGACCTTAATAGGCCATTGACACAAAGGGACAGATCAACTAGACAGAAAATCAGAAAAGAAATAACTGAATCACACCTGTGAACAAATGGACTTGATAGATGTATACAGAGTGTTCCACCAAACAACATCAGAATATACATTCTTCTCAGCAGTACGTGGGACATTCTTTAAAATAGACCATATATAAGCACACAGAACATATTTAAGTAAACAAAAAGAATTGAAATTATCCCATGCATGTTATTGGATCATAGTGCCATGAAACTAGAAATTAATGATAAAAGAAACTGCAAAAACCCCACAAACACATGGAAATTGAATAATACACTCTTGAGCAATCAGTGGGTCACAGAGAAAATTAAAGAAGAAATTAAATAATATCTACTAGCAAACAAAAACACAAATACAACTTACAATGAATCTGTAGGATGCAATGAAAGTGGTCCTCAGAGGAAAATTTATTGCACTGAGTTCTCACATTAGGAAAAAAGAATGAACACAAATAAACAACCTAATACTACACCTCAAACATCTAGAAAAAGAAGAGAAAGCCAAGCCCAAAACAAAAGAAGGGAGGAAATTATAAGGTTCAGAGCAGAAATTAATGCAATAGAGACTAAGAAAACAATACAAAAGATCAGTGAATCAAAGAGTCTGTTCTTTGAAAGAATAAATAAAATTGATAAGACCCTTGCAAACCTAATTTTAAAAAGGAAAGAAAAGACTCAAATTCATGAAATAAGGAATGAAAAAGGTGAAATCACTACTGACTCTGGGGAAATCCAGAAGATCATCAACACCTATTTCAAAAACCTTACTCTCATAGGTTCGATAACACAGAAGAAATGGACATATTTCTAGAAACATATGAAACACCAAAACTGGATCAAGAAGATGTAAAACTGCTGATTAACGCAATTTCTACCAATGAAATTAAAATGTAAATAAGTCCTTACCAACAAAGAAGAGCCCAGCCCAGATGGATTCACTGCAGAATTTTAAAAGAAATACAATGAAGAATTAATGCTGACACTCCTCAAACTCTTCAATGAAATCAAAAGGGCAGAAATTCTTTCTAAGTCATTCCTGGAAGCAAATATTACTCCAATACCGAAACTTGAGAAAGACCCAACTAAAAAAGAGAAGTACAGGCCAATCTCCCTAAAGAACATAGATGCAAAAATTCTCAATAAAATATTGGCAAACAGGATGCAACAAATCATCAAGAAGATTATACACCATGACCAAGTGGGATTCATTCCAGGCATGCAGGGATGGTTCAACATATGTAAATCAATCAATACAGTCAAAGTAAGAATCACATCAACATTTCTATAGGTGCAGCAAAAGCTTTTGATAAGATCTAACACCCATTCATGATAAGAACCTTACAGAGAATTGGAACAGATGGTCTTTACCTCAATATGATAAAGGCCATCAATGACAAACCAACAGCCAGTGTCATATTAAATGGCCAAAAACTGAAAGCCTTTACCTTGAAATCAGGCACAAGACAAGAATGTCCCTTATCACTGCTCTTATTCAACATAGTACTGGGAATACTAGCCAGAGCAATAAGACAAGAGAGAGAAATAAAAGGAGTAAAGATAGGAAAAGAGGAAGTTAAACTACCATTATTTGCAGATGACATGATACTCTACATAGAAGACCCCAAAACTCCATTGAAAGACTCCTAGATATAATAAATAAATTCAGCAGCATAGCTGGATACAAAGTCAATACTCAAAAATCAATAGCATTCCTACACACTAACAACAAAATCCCCTAGAAAGAAATAAGACACCCTTCACACTAGCATCCAAAAAATTGAAATACTTAGGAATTAATCTAACAAAAGAAGTAAAAGAGCTATACAGGGAAAATTATAATACCCTGAAAAAGGAAATAGAAGAGGACCTCAGAAAATGGAAAGCCATACCTTGTTCATGGATAGGAAGAATAAATATTGTGAAAACGGCCATTCTCCCAAAATTGTTATGCAGATTCAATGCAATCCCAATGAAAACACCACTAACATACCTCATAGATCTAGAGAAATCACTCCTAAAATCCATCTGGAACCAGAAGAGACCAAGAATAGCAAAGGCAATTCTAAGCAGCAAAGCCAAGGCAGGAGGCATCACAATCCCTGACTTGAAGTTATACTACAAAACTACTGAAATAAAATCAACATGGTACTGGAATAAAAACAGACCTGAAGATCAATGGAATAGATTAGAAGATACAAACACACTCAACCACCTTATCTTTGATAAAGGGGCTAAACCTGTTCACTGGAACAACGATAGTCTCTTTTATAAATGGTGCTGGAAAAACTGGCTCTCCATATGCTGAAAACTAAAACTAGACATATGCCTGTCACCATGTTCTAAACTAAAATCTAAATGGACCAAAAATCTAAATATTAAAACAGAAACACTAAATCTGTTGGAAGACAAAGTAGGTAAAAATCTTGAAGACATAGGGGTAGGTAGAGAATTCATGAACAAGAACCAAACTGCACGGGAAATACTTTCCAGAATCAATAACTGGGATCATGTTTTATTAAAGAGTTTTTGCATGTCTAAAGAAATTTCCAGCATAGTGAATAGAAAACCTACAAACTGGAAAAAATCTTAATGAACTATCCCTCAGACAAAGGACTTCTGTCTAGAAGTTATACAGAATTAAAAAAAACCAGACCCCTGAAATACAAACACCCAACCCAAAAGTGGGCATCTGAGATGAACGAACACACAGTTCTCAGATGAAGAAACACAAATGGCAAATAAATATATGAATAAATGTTCATCATCATTGGTCATTAGAGAAATGCAAATTAAAACCACACTGAGAGTCTATCTCACTCCAGAAAGAATGGCCAGGATTAACAAAACTACTAACAACAAATGCTGGAGATGCTGTGAGGAAAAAGGAACTCTTCTGCACTGTTGGTGGGAGTGTAGACTGGTGTAACCACTGTGGTCAGTCTGGAGATTCCTCAAAAAGCTGGGACTAGAAGTCTCATTTGACCCAGCTATTCAACTCCTAGGCATATTCCCAGAAGAACTGAAAACATCTTACCACAGTGATATATGTACACCCATTTTTATAGCAGCACCATTTTTAATAGCCAGATCTTGGAAACAACCTAAGTGCCCATCAACTGAGGATAAAAAAAATTGGATAAAAAAAATTGTGGTGCTTTTATACAATGGAGTACTACTCAGTCATAAAGAATGATCACATTAGGATATTTATAAATAAATGGATGCAACTTGAGACCATACTCATAAGCGAAATAAATCAAATTCACATACATAAATACCACATAGTGTCCCTAGTGTAAGAGATGGTAAGAGTACATAAGATTCTATGGTAATCATGGATCCCCATTATATTGCTTGAAGACTTGTAATGTTTTCATTCATTGGTTGGAATAGTTTTATTCTGTTTTGTTTGATTTTAATATGTGTGATTGTATGAATAGCTAGTTTGAAGAAAATAAGACATTATGTCAGCCATTGTTGATTTAATATCATCTTGCTCTGAAGTCCTACCACGCTTTTGTTCTTCTATTACCATAGGTTCTATCATGTGTGTCTTACTGGATTTTAATATGTGTAATAATATAAACAAATTTTTAATGGAAAATGAGATATTATGGTAGCCATTGTTCATTTTCTGTTATTTGGTTCAGAATGCCTCATAATACTTTCATTCTCTTGAATGATTTTATTCTATTTTGTTATGTTTGATATTATTGTATATGAAGCTATGCTCAACTATTTCAAAGAAAGAGGCATAATGGAATCTACTGTTGATATCCAGTTGTCTTGTTGTGAAGTGCTGTGTTACCTGCCTTGTTCTGTTCTGATCTGCTTTATTTTGTTCTCTTTTGTTTTATTCTCTTTAAAATAAAATTAAAAAAAAGTCAAGTAGCTTATAGTAGAGCAAGTACAAGGCTGGTCTGCATTCAAAGGCTGAAGAGATTGGAGACTTGAATGAAGTCCACAGGCAATACTGGAACTTTAAAACACAAAAACAAAAATGAAAAACACAGTTTGTTCTTTCCCTTTGTGTTCTGTCCAGGGTAAAAGCTGGTTGGATGATGCCACTCATATATTTGTCAGTCTCCTCCCCAGTTTGCTGGCCTACGTGTGAAGCATCAGTAAATAGGCCCGAAATTTTACTGATCTGCTAGGTGTTTCTTTCAAATCAGGTTGACACATCGCAGTTGCCAGTCACCATATGGTTTATTTGTACCTACTTTCGTGTTCCAGGAACTCATGCACAATATTATCCTCTAAGTGATTAGAATGAATCCTGATAAACAATTGATATGTTCTATACAATCTTCAGTGGTATTTTTCTAGAGAAGCAAATTTTTTTTAAAGAATTTTGCTCTACTTTGGTACAGTAAGTTGGTTGTCTGAAAATACTGTAAGATGAGACATAGAGTGAAAATTTTGAGAAATGTATAATGGTGCAGTGCATCTTAACAATGTGTACTGCTTCCATCTGCAAATATGCCCAAATGAAACCCCTATGCTATATAACTAATAAAACTAATGCAATTAAAAATAAAAATTTTATAAGAGAATTTTAACTTTTTTTCATCATCGAACTGAACTTATAGTTACTTTATAAGTAAAGGAGTTTTATTTTGGACGTTCCTCGAGATGACTGGGTAACATAGCTCTGGGTATTTCCTTTAAACTGATTCAGTGTTATGCAGTGTACTGTGTTCAACCCACTGTTGAAATCACTGGGTTTTCACAAGTCAGCCAGGATGGCAAAGCCTCTTCGGGAACCTTTTACCTTGATGGAGCCTACACATCACTCACATTCCAGAGCTGCGCCGAAACCAGATTTCAAAACAATTAGCTATTATTTACATGATATAAAAATAATTTTAATTTTTATTTATGTAAAGACCATTTGCTTTCTGCACTTTGGGCACATGAATATAATGCTTATTTACAGAGCTAAGTTCACCAAGGTGTTAAGTAAAGAATAATTGATTTATTTTCATTAATTCCTTTTAAACATCATTCATTTATTTTATCCTTTATCCCAAGATACACTTTATTGTAGATTTCATAGCATTATTAACATTATAGATATAAAAATGATGTCCACTCTAATATTTGTTTTTAAACATGAATTGAATTAAGAATTTTCTCTGTGGGGATTTAGCTCAGCAGCATAAGTGCCTGCCTGGCAAGCTCAAGGTCATAAGTTTGATCCCTGGTACCAGGAAAAAAAAAAAAAACCAAAAGAAGAATTTTCTCATTTTCTCCTACTATATTGAAGCCTGTTTCTTCTAATCTTTATTGGTATCCCCCATTTCCAGGCAGCATATGAAGCAGCTAGCATTTAAAAGGATAACAAAGAGTGGAAGCTCAAGAATGAAGTCCTACTAATTTGGTCAGCTAGCACCTCCTTTAGTGTCCCGTGGGTGTCATGCATTCTAGACTTCTACAAGATGGCATCTGTTTCACATGATGGTGTTCAGACATCTGTAATGGACCTTGCTGAAAAAGGCACTTGCCTGAACTGACTCTTGACGCAGGGCTTCTAGAGCCCTCCCCTCCACAGCTTCGATCTCCAGCACACTCCGAGTTATCCTGCTTCGTCTTCTCATGGGGCTTGATCTATAGTGCATGCCCATCAATGTAGTGACCAAAGGAAGTTGCAGAAGACAACTGTCATCAGCCAGAATGACTTTTACAGGATCCAGTAAGCACAGCTGCTCTGAAAAGTGCCACAAGTGCATGTCTACACACCTGGCCTGGCCTTCTGTCTCAGGAATAAATGTCCAGGTTAGTGACATAATTGCTGTGGGCCAGTGGAGAATCAGAAGGAAGACACTAGCATGCTCAGGTATGATTCTAGAAGGACTGAGACTTGATGCTCGCCCACTCCCAAAGGAAATATTTCATATATTCAGTGGAATGAAGTGAGATTTAGAATACTTAGTTTTAAATTTTTTTGAATTATCTTCTATTTAATACCTCTTTTTTGTGGACAATATTTGACTGTAGTTTTCTTACCATGAGAGATTTCATCTTCTTAAAGAGATAACATTATTGCCATACTTCTGCTTTTCAAACTTGAGTGACATTCCAATCCCTGGCCTGCATTCCTCAAGACTGTGTGATCTGCTCCGAGGACCATGGCACTGCAGAGCTCACCTCTCCCCTGTATGTACTGTTGCTGTCATATTTCTCCCAAAGTCTTGCAGAATATTTCAATTCAATTGTCCTGAGTTTATAAGCACAAAGCTACTGTATTATAATTGTTGTTGATTTTTCACTTTATAGAAAAACCAATATTGGAAACAGATGCTAGTATTTTACATTTCTTGAAGTTACAATGTGTCATGCCTGAAACTGTAGCATTATTGCAAATGCAGTTTCCTTAACCATATGTAAAGAAGCACAAATGTTGTGGTTAGGACACAGAATTCTTAGATCATACAATGCTTCCCAGTGATTCTAGTGCAAGCTAGATATGAGAATTATCATGTTTAAAAAGCAGAGACGATTCTTACAAAACAGCATATGAATTATTTAAAGTGTAGGCGGAATTAAATTGCAATATTTATAAGAAATGTCAGCAACCCTAAAGGTCTAAGGGAGAGAAGAAACATGATTCATCTCTTTATAAAAGCTACTGTTTGATTGTCCGCTTTTTATGCTTTGATTTTGTAACTTGAACAACTACTTCTAAGATAACAATATGTAATTTATCAACTAGTGATTTCTTACTGTTTTTTTAAAATTCTGTATTATTTCTACCCTTTTCTCTGTTTTTTCTTTTCTAAGTAAAAAAAAGATATTGTATTTATTAAGCATCTATGATGTTCAAGTTGTTGAGACAACATGCTAACTTTGTGCATTTAACAAAATTATCTCTTGGAGATCAATATATAATACAAATTGATAAAAGTAATACTCAAGGTAATTAAACAAGAAAAATGTAAGTGCATATTTTAATATTTTGTATATAAAATCACTATGAAAGAATTATCTTTTTAATGCAATTTAGCATCCCGGGTCAGAGGGAAGCTTTCTGAAATTTTATACTTCCCAGATGACCAAACTTCCCAGCAGTGGTAATCAGATGGTGGAGTAAAGAAGTGTTCCCATTAAAAAGCACAGAAAAATGTGGAAAGGATCCTGAGTTGAGAGAGATCCGTTACGTTAAATTACATGAAATAGAGGATGTGAAGAACCACCTGGCAGCTATTTGCATGCAACTCTGAGGGCCACCCAAACCCTCTTCTTTCATTTCCTTGAAGCTTTAAAAGCTCCAAAACAATTCTCCAGAATCCGCGTGAGTTTTTTAGTGTCTGTGCCCAAAAGAATCTGACCCCAGACAGGATGCAGGCCAATGTAACTGCAAAATAGTTGGAAAGGGATAGAGCGGTGTGAGGTGAGAGAGGGCAGTGAACTGCAAGACAGATAAACCCTCCAGATACAGATACTGCGCTTCACAGGGCACAGGAAGCCGTTAGGAGTTTTAATGGAAGGGTTACCAAACAGAGTTTAAAAAGATAGCTTTGGCCACTGGAAATAGAAAGGAAATAGTTTTGTTCCACTTGTTAATATAAAGTAAAGGAATCAGTAAGCTTTTTGTCTCATAATTATATTCACTATGTTGTCTTTCATTTTTAGAGTTCTCAATCACTGCCTTTCAGAGAGCAAGAATAAAATTATTCCAGAAGTGAAATTTTTAAATTCCTTGGAAAAGGGCCTGAGTTCTCTAACTCTGAATTCTCAGAAACAATTAGCATGATTCTGAATATATAATAACTGCTCAATACTGAAGTTGAAATCAAGTCGCTGTGGGCACATGAGCTGCAAGAAAGGCGTTGGCTTTCTCCGGGCTTTCTCCTCATCTGTCCTCGCTATTTCTGTTCGTTCACTGCAGCTGCCTGCAGTCAGCGCTTCAGCCTTGGCAAGCGCAAGGAGTGGATGTCTCAATACGCTAAGAATAGATTCGCCTTGGGGGAACAGGCACACATTAAGCAAGTCCACAGAGACAGATGTTTAATGCCTGAACTCAGAAGTAGATCAGCACATTTTCTCTTCTTCAGCAAACTACACTGAAGGCTCAAATCTGACTACCATGCTATCTCTACACATGCCGCAGAAAAGTCAAATTACAATCAGAAATTGTTTGATAAGCAGAGAATCCGAAAGAGAGCTGCTGTGTGATTTGAATCTGTAAAGGCATCTTTCCACTAAGATTCATTTATACCTCAAAAATGGATTTTTCTGCTTATGAAGACCAGGAAACAACTATTTTCATTCTGTTTATTAAGACTAGAAAAGAAATATGTTTATGTCTCAATAAACATGCTTAACTCTTTCCTTTTTGGTGTCTCTAGAATATAGGAGACATCTTTTTAAAAATTACACCTTTGGATGTTAATTTCTTTAAGTGATATATGGCTAATTCTTGCTAGGGAAATTGTACAGTTTTAGAATAGCTACTATAGTATATATGATTTTTGAAGGCTAATAATTAAATCATCTAATGTAGTTTTTCTATTCCTAAGTTGTATGCTCCCTCTACACTTAGACAAATGTCTTTCTCCATTAGATCAATAATGAATTTGGACAAGTTAGGTATTTCAATAATAAATTTTAATTTTTACTGGAGACTAAAGGAAGAAAAAAAAAGCCTGGCCAAAACAAAATAAAGATGAATAGTAATTTGGTGCATTAAAATAAATGAAGTCTTAAATACTCTAGCTCTGTTCTTATATGGTGATAAGGAATTTTCTGGTATCTTTGATTATTAGACTCTTCTTTTAGAAACACAAATAGCACACACTCAACCCATTCATTTAGTTTATTATAGCTAAGTGAAATAATTTATGTAAAAGTACATCCTTGTAAGTGTTAACAAAAATATTGTTAGTTTAAATTAATGCTAATACAATGGTATTCATAATTCTTGCTGATGTTAATTACAGTATATTCTTGCTGACATTAATTACAGTAAAGTCAAGTCATCAAAATTATAACAAAATTATAACAAAACTACATGGTACGAGGAAAGAAAGATAAACTGCAAAATAGGAAGCTCATTATTTTACTTTTTATAAAAACAAAGACATATTTGAATGTGAACATTAAGCCTCTTTCTTTTTTATTCTTGCAAAATCAGGCTCTGGGTTGAAAAGTATATTTGTGATAATAAGGTGAGATAATGAATGTTTTCAGAAATTTTTGTTTTCTTAAGTCTTATTTTAAGACACATTTACCCCCTTGGCCTTCTATTTTCTGCAGGCATGGGCACACTGGTGTCAACTTTCACATAAATGTGGAGCAGATTTGTGTCTTCTTTAAGCTTTGCTGGAAATGCAGTGTATTCAAAGCTTTTTCTTTTTGATTCACTACTTCTGTATAATGTGAATGCTGTGATGGTCCACAAGATATCATCAGACACAAATGTAATTTGATTCTTTTGAAAATATTTGTAACATTAGGGTTCTTGTTTTAAACAGATCATTTCAATGTATCGATAATGCGATATTCAATACATGGCTGAGTCAAGCATCCACTTCCAGCAGAAATGGCCCATGGACAGTGCCATATAATTTATTCCTCCTGTGCCCTAATGCATGTCCCCTTGTCATAGTGCTTTCTCAGCACACTTCGTCACACACTGCTGCTCCAGGGGCTACAGTGGGTCCACACGGCTTTACTACCTTATCATACAAACTCATCTTTCATTCATTCATTGACTCGATAAATATACACTGATCACCCACTACCTGAGAAAAGAGTCTGTTCTAGGGGCTGTGAGTACTCAATATTGCTGTTTACATAGGTAAATGTACAATGGCCTTATACTTTATTTACCATTTTTCCCAAAGTTTCATCTAATATAATTAACTAAATTCTATCACAGAAATTTCTTCTGATTCTTCATATATTCTATTTTTTGTTTTAAAAACATGGATTTTAAAATTTACTACCATTCAAATTGCACTGAAATTTACAACATAATTTGCAACAGGAGTGCCCATTTATCCTTCTCTAGCTCATCCAAATTATTTTGCTTGTTCTGAAACCTACTTTCTCTATATTCCCCAAATGCATTTTTGTTTGTTTGTTTGGTACTGGGGATCAAACTCATAACCTCACATTTGCTGGGCAGGCACTAACACCACTGGGCTAAATCCCCAGCCCAAATGCAGTTTTTCACTTACTTATCTACCAATATATTTATATCTGTTAATTTTCTCTTCTTGCTCAAATTACTGACTTCCAGGAATGTGCTCAGGTCATTCTAATACACTCATCCTGATTGCAGACTGATTTCCATATACATACTGGGTATCTAATGAAAATTTGTGGGATTTTATTTAAGAAATATGTATACCCTTTTAAATTTTATTGTTCAGCTTGAAAACATCACAATTAATTTATGACATTTTCTTTGAGAAAAGAACGAGATAATTAATTAAATGAAATGATATTTTTTACCTAGCAAATTAATTTTCTTCCAAATTTATTTTTGTTTGTACATTTTAAGAAAGATTAAAAAGTTAGAGTCATGAGGCAATGCATTAAATTATGGAACATAGAATGGTAAAAATGTACAGATCAGCTTTATCAAAGCATATGTAAAATTGGTCATTATGTTCCAATTATGCCAATTTTTCCATATTAAATATGTGCTACCTGCAGTTCAGTTTAAACCTATAAGCATAAAGATTTGGGCTTTAAAAAAGGAATATGTAAATATCCTCATACGAAGTGACTAAACAGTTCAGTTTTTAGAGTTTTAAATATATTATTTAGCATTTGGAAGAAAACAAGTTATTCCTTAAATAATGATGTTCACATGTAATTAGAAAATTTGTCATTTGTGAAGGATATTTCTACAAAGTGAACAACTACAACTATGTTCTTGAATATCTCATGATAAATTGAATTTTAAAATAGTTCTCAATTTCTGTGCATATTATCTTTTAAAGATGCTAAATTTTGCAATATGATTATGAACATTTTATATTCTTTATTGCATTTCTCTTTGTAAGCAGTATCTATTTCAACATGCAACAAAATTGGAATTTTCTTGTTAAGTCACGAGGCAGATATAGCCGCAGGAGAAGAAATCAAAAAATAGGCAAGGAAATAAATCACGCTGAGGAGTTTACTTGCAGCACCGGTGTACTGGTACAAGAGACACTCTAACTTTCCTAAAGTTTTATTCCAAGGGTTTTATTTTATTGTGTGGTTAAATAGTTCTCTTGGAATATTTATAGTACATTCTATGATCAAAATAGTTTACAACTGTCAGCTAGCTGATTGCCACAACACCCCTCTGAGGCAGGTAACTATTAGGATTCACATTTTATACTTGAGGAACAAATAGTAACACCACCATGTACTATTTGGAAGTAGGAAGAGTCAGTGACTCAGCCAGAACCTTGAAGCTGGATTGTATACTAGTTAACAGATCTGCCTTCAACAACATTTTATTTTATAGTTACCCTTACAATCATATAGGTTTCATTTGTTCAAATATTTAGTGGGTAATAATTGAGCAACAACTTCATAAAACACTTAACTTCTAAGTAAACTTATCTTGCATTTACTCAGAATTTACAACCTAATACGCAAACACACATGTCCTTATAGGCACCTAAGGAAACGTGAAGTTTGGTTCACTACTGGAGGTCAATAAATGTCATTTTAGGCTGTATGTTTAAAGCAAGATGAGCAAAGTGCAGCGGCTGAAGAGACACCTTTCTACCCGAAAGTTGTTAGTGCAGGTCTTATTTGTAGGTGACATTTATACTGCTCCTCAGATACATATGATGAGTTTTCTCCTTTTTCTCAAATTTAGATGCCTAAATCATTTCACTCATCTATTGCTTCTGCCAATAGATTCAATCTCCCTTAGTTTTCTTCTCTCTGTATCTGTCAAAACAACTTACTAACATCTAAACACAAGTAGGCCTGGTGATTTTTATTAACAAGAATATATTTAAACAGATCTTGAAGAATAAAGCCTTACATATTTGGTTTTTTTTAAGAAAATAAAAGCAAGCAAAATAGAATAAGGCCAATCAAAACAAACCAGTATAAGTGACACAGGATTTCAAAACAATAGGAAATCAACAGTGATTACTGTAATGCCTTTTGTTGTATTCAAAATGGCTGTAGATACTTTCAGACATAGTAAAAATCAAACAAAACAGAACAGAATAGAACCAATAAAAACAGAACAATGAATGCAATAAAAGACTCTTAAACAAGACAATAGTGAATCCAAAATGGCTACCATAATATATCTTGCTGTCTTTGAAATAACTGCTCATGCCGTCAGGTATAAAAAATTCAAACAAAACAAAACAGAATAAAACCCAACCCATTAAACTAATAGAAATGATACAGGATTTCAAAACAAAATAATAGGGAATTAACAATGGCTACCACCTTCAGAAGGAGATCCCCCATAGATGTCACTCTGCATATCATTATCCTCTGAATAGATGATCAGATCCTCTCTTGGTCTTCTTGTTTCCCAGCCTGTGCGCTAGAAGGGGCTGGGTGTCTGGCTGTCCCCTGACTAGTGGCAGCCCATGTGTGTTGCTGGTTTGCAGGGAGGGCTTGAGTCTTGCTGAATTCTGATTCTTTGCCCCCACAGTCCATAAATGGCCTTTACACATTTCTTTTAATCAAAGCCTACCTTTCCTTTTTCTTTCTTGCTGTTATCATTTAAAAGAAATTGGTTCCTTTGTAATCTTTTTACCCACATGTATCATGTCACTTGTTACAGTCTACAAGAATGACATGCATGGTCACTCTTTTTCCCACTAACCAGTAAGTCATAGACCTTAGGACAATCTCCTCACATAGTAATTCTAAGAAACACCTAATTAATGTTACTCAAGAGATGAATGGACTTATAAGGGTGGAAGCTTTGTACAATTTAACCTGTAGAGATAAAGGTTCCAAGAAGCAAAATGTACACTACATAATTAGAACATAGCACATAATTTTCCTTGGTGGGAATGTTGGGTTTGAATAAGTGACAGAGGCAAAGCAGGCATGGTTACTTGTGATCAGGTTGTAGAAAATTTCATAAGTGAACATGCTGTGCCACTGACTTGCCACGGTCTCTGACACTTCCTGCCACCCATTCTTTCGTTTACTTTGCTCTACTGATCCACCATCTTAGTTTTCGCATTTGGTTAATATTTATTATGCCTTTAGATTTAACTCACTTCTACAGATAAGATCATTCTGGTATTGTTGTAAAACTATTTCCTAAAAGATGATTTATTAATTCATTCCTAGAAACATGAATTTATTTCTTACACCTAACCTGTAGGATTCAGTTTCCCATAGAACATCTTTCAATTTATTATTCTCTTTTTTTGGCACAATATAAGAAGGGTTAGTTTACCATTGCTTTTTATTTTCCTTTATCTACAGTCTTCTGACAATAAAGTCAAAAAGGTTATTGAGCGGCAGAGAATATTATATTAGTCAGGTTTCCTGTAGCAGAAGCATAGTAGTTGACACCAACCCCGTAAAGGGGAGGTGTAACTTTGTCATTGTTTCATGGTATTTAGTTCACGGTCAGTTGTTCCAAGGCAGAAACATCGTAGAAGGGCATAGAAAAACAAAGATGCAGGGCTCATGGCAGTCCAGAGGCGAAACAGGAGAATGGTACTAGAGAGAAAGAGGCCAGAGACCTCCCATAGCACCTAAAGTCGCACCTCCCAGACTCATCCATAACATGCGCCTGAAAGTGTGCTTTCATCCGCTGGGCGGGTCTCAGACCAAGCAAGATGACACAGTTAAACTTACCAACCACATTCCATTCTTTGCCCTCTTAGTGACCAAATATATCTCCCTAAATCGTACTTGAATTTTCAAATAAAGATAAGGTCATAATTTCACCTAACATGATGCAACTGTTTTATTAATAACTATAGCACAGTAATCCTTCCCCAAGTCTCAACAGTGTCAACTTCACTGAAAGGTTCAACTCAAAGTCTTCTCTCAGCCTCGAAGTAATATCTTCAATGTGATCATTAAAAATAAAAAGAACAAGCTACCTAATCAGCATGTAAAATGACACACAGTAAACATTCCTCTACAAAAGAGAGGAGTGCGTGCTAGAAAAGAATCAGGATGACAAAACCTCTAGGTGCAAAAACTAATTCCCATAGCTCTGTGCCTGGAACCCAGGGCACAGAGTGGTGAGATGTGCATTTCAGAGGGCTTAGGTGTCCCAATATTATGTCCTTGCCGCTTGCAGCCCTCCTGACCAATCTCTGGGGATAACTGTGATGAAGGCCTGTAGCTTTCCTTGGCACACATTTCACGTTGCTGGTATCCACAGCTTCCTGGGGTTTCTACAAGTCTGCAGATTCATTCTCACAGCTTCACACACTGTCAGCTTGGGTCTTCTTAACCTGGCCTCCCAAACTATCCTTTGAGACCTACGTGGAAGTCTCCCTAAGTTCACAGTGCTAGCAGTCCACATGCTGGTAAAACTTGTATCATAGGAGTAATGCCAAGTTGTTTTTGAAAATTGTCTGTCTTGCTTTTTCTCTAATTCTCACTATAATTGTGGTTAAAAGCAGCAATATTCATGCCAGAGGAAAAATGTTAGCTTCTTTGACATCTCCTCTTTCCTGCAAAGACTCAAAGAATCAACAAAATATGGACAATTTTTTCCACCAAAGTATAACACACCTTTCAGTCTAGTTGCCACAGAATCTCTTATTTCCATCTCAGGAATTCTGATCCTCATTCTTATCAGCTGCATTCCTATCAGAATTCAAGTCTTCTAGAGTTCCAAGCAGAATGATCCATTAGGCTCTGTCTACAGCATTCTGTAGCTTCTCTATTCCCTCTTCAAAACTTTCCAAACTCTTCCTGCAAAGGTTCCTTCCAAAGGTTTCAGAATTGCATGAACAGGAATGGTTACAGCCACCACCTTATTACTTGTAAAAATTTTCTATAATAGCTTTTCAATACAGAGATCCAAGCTCAACACATAAAACCTGAACAAAGAGAAATTCAATTTGGCTGATTATTTTGGTCCATAGTAAGATTTTCCAA
Source organism: Hydrochoerus hydrochaeris (assembly GCA_004027455.1). Classification (NCBI taxonomy): domain Eukaryota; kingdom Metazoa; phylum Chordata; class Mammalia; order Rodentia; family Hydrochaeridae; genus Hydrochoerus; species Hydrochoerus hydrochaeris. The sequence goes on along the minus strand of PVLA01007897.1, from coordinate 41,784 downwards.
GGCAGAAATGTCATGGCAAAAAAGCACTGTAGAGATACATTTTCGTGGTGGCCAGGAATCACAGCAGTAGAATGTCAGAGAAAAGAGAGGATAAGAAAACATATATGATACCTTAAGATATGCATCCATGTCCTACCCATACATACCCAGTTTTAGCTGCTGAGCTAATCAAGTTGCATAATTAAGCTTAATCATCTCTCTCTCTCTCTCTGTATATATATATAATGTATATATATAATATATATATATATATATATATATATATATATATATATATAGACAGACATAATTGGAGAAAATAAAATGGTATACTCCCCCCACTTTTTTTTTGGAAAGAATGCAATGATAACTCAGCTCATGAACTTAATTTGTTCCATGATTCTGGAAAAAGTACGCACATTCTTGTTTGAGTGAAAAGATGGCCACAGTCATGTTTTTAACCTGGTGCAGAGTTCATGAACAAAAGTAAAATTTTGCTCAGTGCATCTTCTCCACACAAATCCTATTTTTAATTAATTACTTTTCTAGTATAAACTAAATTTTGGAGGGCCACTTAAAAGATAGAAGTTAGAGAATAGAGACTGAGTAAAATATAAACTGCACTCACAGAGGTGAAACCATGGTTAGATTAATCCTTCAACCAAAGTATTTGCCTGATTTAAGAGTCAGGGATAGCAAAGATTTCTAAGGTATGGTATCAAAAGTTATCCATCAAAGTACAAATTGATAAATTATACTGTTTAAAAGTTATAATAACCTCTCAGGATATCCCTTAGCAAGTAAAAAATGGGTAATATGTATGCATAAATATGATTAAAACTAGAGAAGCTACATGAATTTTGGCATAGCATGCTTTTAAAATTAATTTGGGAGGATTATAGTCATTAATTACTCTAATATTTTTATATAGTTTTTCCTTATCTTTCTCCAACAGAATGCATGCTGTGATGATTAAGTTTGTAACACAATCTCTGAAAACTGTTTTACCTCAAATATTTTTTCTTCTACTTTACAGTGTGGAAATTTTCCATTAATTGGTCTTTAAGTATACTAATATTTCTTTTGTTATTTCATATCTACCACTGATAGAGTGAATTCATGTTTCCTTTCACTCTAATGTTTCCATCTGACTTTTATCATAGTGTGTCTGCTCAAATATCCTACATGCTGAGTAATTATCACCATATTCTGCTTTACTTCCTTGAGCATATTTATGGTGCTCTCTTTGGAGTCTTTGACTACTAGATATGATATCTTTGGTGCTCAGGAAAGTTTCTATTGAACTCTTGAGTATGGGTCATATTTCCTATTTCCTTACATATCTAGATTTGGCTTCTTAAATTTTTTCTTTTAATATTTTACCCAATTCAGTCTGTAAAACTTTGTCCAATAGCATATAATGGGTGATGTCTCTGCTGATTTTTTTTTTCTCCACATCACTACTGTTTTTGGTTAGCCTGGGCTACAAGTGGTCAGACTAGCTTTGTGGTCAGACTCGGGCCATATCAGAATTTGGGCTCACACACATTAAGGCTTTCTTAGGTTCTTATTTCAAGGAATTATTTCTTTTGGATCCACTACTAATGTCAAAAAAGACTGCTACATTGGGCAAACAAGTTTGTGAGATTATTTATTTATTTTGGGGGCATTAGTGGGGATCAAACTCAGGACCTCGCACCTTCCAGACAGGCACTTGTGCCGCTGAGCTAAATCCCCAGCCCCTCATTGTGAGATTTTTTTTCCCCCATGCTTATTTTTCTACCAAAATTTTTCCTCACATATTTATGATTTATGAGTTCTGCAGCTCAAACCTAATGTCTCACAGATGCTAGGTATGTGGTGAACCATGAGGCTACATTCCCAGTCCTGTCAATTTTTAATGATCAGGGTACTATTTTGCATCCACAATAAATTAGTTTCACTACTTTTGGTGTCTTTCCCTACTTGCACCCTTCCATAACCTTCTTCACTTTGTAAAGCAAGTATTGTTTCCAAAATGAGCTGGGAATACTTATGGAGTTTCCTGATGCAAAGGGTAGTAGAATATTATTCCTACTCAAAGCTTTAATAGTTTGCCAAGAATGTAGTCTTTGGCTTGTCATCAGTGTTTTTCTATTTGCAAAGCCTGAAATGACAGTTTTGAGTAATTATATCCAATCTCATACTTTCATTATCTACAAAAAATTTTCACCAGATTGTTCACACTGATTTTTTACACCAATTTATATTTATTGACAAAAAACAATTGTGTGTAATTATGGGATAAAATATCATGTTCTGATCTAAGTATACATTATAGAAAGATTCAGTTGAGCAAACTAACAGTCTGGACACCTCATGAATTTATCATTTTCCTGGATGATAATATCACAATTTCATTTAGTAATTTTGACATATATTTATTACTTGTGTTCACAGAGACATGAAATAAATCATTGAAGTTTATTCCTCCATCTAACTGAAACTTTATATCCTTTGTTCCACATTGCCTTCTCCCCACTCATCTCCCACCTGCCTTTAGCTCTTGTTCACCACATTTCTATGCACTGTTTCTACCTCATAAACATTTTTAGATTCCACATTCAAGATTGCACAGTGTATGTCTCTACATATCTTCTGTATTTTCCTTAACATAATGCCCTCCACTTCTATCTGTATTGGCTCAAGTCGCAGGACTTGTTTCTTTTCTAAGACTGAATATTTAATTGATTGCAGACAGGAGCTGATAGTGATATCACACTGATTTTTTAGTTTGCATCTTGTGGTAATTTGAGATTTTTTTTTCATGAATCTGTTGGCCATTTGTAGTACTTCTTTTAAAACTTGACTGTTCAGATTCTTTGCTCATTTTATAAACTAAGTAATTTTCATGCTGTTGAATTGAATTTATTATACACTTTGGTAGTAACTAGTTCTTAAAAGTATGACCAGCCATGGGTCATGACTGCACAAGCTGCGGCGCCATCCCAGCACATGGGCAGACTCCCAAACCTGCTCTTGGGAGATAAGACCATGCTCTGCATCTAAGAAGCAGGAGAGGGAAGGTGGACTAACTGGGTCACACCCAGCAAACTCCAGGGCCCAGACTCCAACCCCGGGCCAAGACCTTGGTGGCATCCCAGCCCACGGGCAAACTTGGAACTTCCCTCTCAGGGGAACCTTGGACTACCACAGAGTAACTGTACTACACTGAAGGGAGATTCAGTAACTGCATCACCCAAACAGATCTCAGCAGACCCCAGTATGTGTGGTGAGTATACTCCTACAATAGAGGTGTACAGTGGGTATACAGAGCCAGTAGTAAAGTCCTCCCAACTAACTGTAAGGCCTTGGTGAGTCTGACAGGAGTGTGGGTGACCCTTTCCTATACACAGAAAACATCAGGCAGAGTGAAACTGGCAAAATGAAAAAGCAAAATGTATTCTCAAACATCGAGTCCGCCAGGAAGAAGTACAGGAGACACTGAAATAGAGGACTTCAAAAGTAACACACCAGAAATCTCTGAGAAGATACTGAGTGAAATAAAAAAAAAAACAACTCCATGAGGCTATAGAGGAAATCAAATTACAAGTACTCTCCCATGTAAAGACAAAAATAACAACCTTAGTAAAGGAGTTGCTGAGTGCAGCTTAATAACAAATAGAGAAAAAAGTACATGAGCATGGGAAACTGATTGAAACCTTGAATAAACAATATAGAAAACATGCAGAATTCATGAAACAAACTCAAAGAGACATCCAAAAAACAAAAAATTCTATTGAAAGTGTGCAGAACTGCTTAAATAAAGCTGAGGATAGGATTTCAGACCTTGAGGACAGGATTTCAATTAGTAATCATGAAAGGATAAAACTTTTAAAAATAACAAAATAGCATGAAATGACAATCCAGAAGCTTCAAGATGAGCCAAGAGCAACAATATAAGATTAATGGACATTAGTGAAGATGTGGGACTCAACGCAAATGACATATGTAAAATATTCACAGAAGTAATAACAAAATTTCCCAAACATAGGGAAAAATTCTGATATGCAGGTAAGTGAGGCATATAGAATGCCAAACAGTCACAATCAACATAAATCCACACCCAGACACATAATAATTAAGATCTCAGACATATGGCATAAAAACAGAATATTAAAAGCTGTTAGAGAAAAGACACAACTCACCTATCAAGGAAAGCCCATTAGAATCACAGCAGACTTTTCAGCACAAATCTTCAAGTCAAGAAGAGCTTGGAGTGAGGTATTTCAAGCCCTGAAAGAAAATAACTTTCAACCCAGACTGATGTACCCAGCAAAACATTCATTCAAATTTAATGGAGAAACAATATACTTCCATGACAAAGAACAACTGAAGAAATTCACATCCACAAAACCAACCCTAGAAAGAGTATTGAAAGACATACTACACAGAGATAAAAATGACCACAGTCCCCAAAACAACAACAGAAAGAAACCACCAGGCAGGACAAGCGATTAAATAAGGGGAAAAGCAGAAAGCAAACAACTGGAACATAACATGTCAAAGTCGAACCAGTACATATCAGTGATATCCATAAATGTAAATGGCCTCAATTCACCTATCAAAAGAAATAGATTGACAGAATGGATCAAGAAATATGATCCCACAATATACTGTGTACAAGAAACACATCTGACCAAAAGGAAACTCTTAGAGTAAAAGTCAAAGGATGGAAAACAGTATTCCATGCAACAGGAACCCAGAAAAAAGCAGGGGTAACTATCCTATTTGCAGACAATGTGAATTTTAAACCTAAAAGGATTAAAAGAAATAAAGAAGGTCACTACATCCTTGTTAGTGGAAAAAATCAAAAGGAAGAACTAACAATTATAAATATATATAAACCAAACAGAGGAATACTCAACTATATAAGACAGATACTAATGGACATGAAAAATCAAATACACAAGAACACAATTATAACAGGAGACCTTAACAGCCCATTGTCACAAAGAGACAGATCAACTAGACAAAAAGTCAGCAAAGAACTAATAGAACTGAATCATACCTGCTAGCAATTGGACTTAGTAGATGTTTACAGAGTATGCCACCCAACCACATCGGAATACACATTCTTCTCAGTTGCACATGGGTCATTCTCCAAAATGGACCATATATGATCCCATAAAACATTCTTAAGTAAATGCAAAGGTATTGAAATCATCCCATGCATAATATCAGAACATAGTGCAATGGAATTGGAAATTAATGGCAAAAGAAATTGTAAAACCTGCATAAATACATGGAAATTAAATAATAACCTTTTGAACAACCAGTGGACTACTGATGAAATTAAAGAAGAAATAAGGCAATACCTACAATTTAATGAAAATACAGAAACAACATGCTGTAATCTGTGGGATGCAATGAAAATGGTCTTAAGAGGGAAATATATAGCAATAAACTGTCATATCAAGAAAACAGAATGAGCACCAACAAACAACCTAATACTCTATCTCAATCTTCTCAAAAAAGAAGAGCAAGCTAAACCCAAAGCTCATAGAAAAGAGGAAATTGTAAAGATTAGAGCAGAAATCAATGCAATTGAAACTAAAAAAAATACAAAGAATTAATGAATCAAAAAGCTGTTTTTTTTGAGAGAATAAACAAAATTGACAAACCCCTAGCTAACCTTATCGAGGGAAAGAAAGAAAAAACCCAAATTCACGCAATAAGAACTGAAAAGGGAGAAACTACTACAGATTCTGTGGAAATTCAAAAGATCATGAATATCTCCTTTGAAAATCTCTACTCACATAGAGTGGAAAACACAGAGGAAATGGACAGATTTCCAAGAAACATATGAACTTCCAGGGCTCAACCAAGAAGATACAGCAATTTTGAACAACCTAATATCAGCCATGGAAATTAAAAATGTAATTAAAAACTTTCAACAAAGAAAATTCCAGGTCCTGCTGGATTCAGAGCTAAATTCTACTAGAAGTTTACAATACTCCTTAAACTCTTCAATGAAATTGAGAAGAAAGCCATCCTCCTTAAATCATTCCTGGAGGCAAGTATTACTCTGATACCAAAACCAGAGAAAGATGCAACCAAAAAGGAGAACTATAGACCAATCTCACTAATGAATATTGCTGCAAAGATTCACAATAAAATACTGGCAAATAGAATGCAGCAAATCATCAAGAAGATTATACATCATGACCAAGTGGGGTTCATTCCAGGAATATAGGGATGGTTTAACATACACCAATCAATAAATGTGATATACCACATCAACAGAGCCAAAAACAAAAACCACATGGTCATCTCAATAGATGCAGAAAAAGCTTTTGACAAAGTCCAACACATGTTCATGATAAAAACCCTTCAGAAACTGGGAATACATGGTATTTGCCTCAACCTTATAAAGGCCATCTATGACAAACCAACTGCCAACATTATACTAAATGAACAAAAACTGAAAGCTTTCACTTTAAAATCAGGAACAAGACAAGGATGTCCACTCTCACCACTCCTTTTCAGCATAGTTCTGGAAACACTGGCCAGGGCAATCAGACAAGAGAGAGAAATAAAAGGAATAAAAATAGGAAAGGAAGAAGTTAAATTATCATTATTTGCAGATGACATGATACTCTATATAGAAGACCCAAAAAACTCTTTAAAAGACTGCTAGAGGTAATAAACAAGTTCAGCAGTGTGGCTGGATACAAAGTCAATGTTCAGAAATCAATAGCATTCCTGTACACAAGTAACTCACTGAGAGAGAAATTATGGAAATATCACTCTATACAATAACATCTAAAAAATGAAGTATTTAGGAATAAACCTAACTAAAAATGTAAAAGATCTATATGCTAAAAATTATGCTATGCTAAAAAAGGAGATTGAAGAGGATATTAGGAAATGGAAGGATATTCCTTGCTCTTGGCTAGGAAGAACCAACACTGTGAAAATGGCTATACTCCCCAAACTATTATACAGATTTAACGCAATCCCAATCAAAATACCACTGACATACCTCACAGATCTAGAGAAAACAGTCCTAAAATTCATTTGGAAACAGAAGAAACCTAGAATAGCAAAGGCAATGCTGGGCAACAAAGGCAAGGTAGGAGGCATCTCAATTGCCGACTTGAAACAGTGCTATAAAGCCACAGTGATAAGATCAGCATGGTACTGATCCTGAGGATCAATGGAACAGATTAGAAGATTCGAGCACAACTACTAAGACACTCAGCCACCTGATATTTGACAAAGGGGCTAAACATGTTCACTGGAAGGATAAACTCTTTAATAAATGGTGTTGGAAAAGTTGGCTCTCCACATGCCAAAGGCTGAAACTAGATCCATGCCTATCACCTTGCACAAAACTAAAGTCTAAATGGATCAAAGACATCAATATTAAAACAGAAACACTAAATGTACTGGAAGACAAGGTAGGTTGAAGTCTTGGAGACATAGAGGTAGGCAGAGAATTCATGAACAAAACGCAAACTTCACAGGAAATGCTTCAAAGAATCAATGACTGGGATCTCATATTATTGAAAAGTTTCTGCACTTCAAAGGAAATCACCAACAGAGTGAAAAGAAAACCCACAGAGTGGGACAGAATTTTAGCCAGCAACCTCTCAGACAAAGGACTTATATCCAGAACATATAAAGGGCTGAAAAACATCAATCCCCCCAATTCAAAGACCCTCTCCAAAAATGGGCATCTGAGATGAGCACACAGTTCTCAGAGAAAGATATACAAATGGAAAATAAATACATGAAGAAGTGTTCACCATCACTGGTCATTCGAGAAATGCAAATTAAAACAACATTGAGATTTCACCTCACTCTGGAAAGAATAGCTGCCATCGAGAAATCAACTGATAACAAATGTTGATGAGGCTGAGGGGAAAAAGGAACACTGCTCCACTGTTGGTGGGAATGTAGACTCATGCAACCACTATGGAAATCCATATGAAGAATTCTCAGAAGACTAGGATTGGAAGTTCCATTCAATCCAGCTATTCTCCTCCTGGGTATTTTCCCAGAAGAACTGAAAAGTTCATATCACAGTGATATATGTGCACCCATGTTCATAGCTGCACAATTTGTAATAGCTAAATCTTGGAAACAACCAAGATGCCCATCAACCACAGAGTAGATGAAAAAGATGTGGCATTTTTATACAATGGAATATTACTCAGCTATAAAAAAGGATGATCTTGAGGCTTTCATAGGGAAATGGAGACAACTTGAGGCTATCCTCATTAGTGAAATAAATAAGAATCATATTTATAAATATCACATTGTGTCTCTAGTTTAAAAAGTAATAAGTACCATAAGAGTAATGAAACCCCAAATGTGTAATTGCTATTTTAAAAAAGAGAGGAAAAGAAAGTGCTCTAAGGGATATAACTGCATGTATGTTTGAGTTTGTAAATAGATGATCATATTGCTGAATCTTTGTTGGATCATTGAGTGAAACTGTTTTCAGTCTCACTGTTTGAATGTCTACTATATATCCTTTAATTTTATAACTTGAACAACTATATCCAAGATGACATTATGTAATTTATCAACTAGTGATTTCTCAGTGTTTCTTGTCTCTTTTTTCTTTTAGAATTATGTATTGTTGCTACCATTGTTTCTGTTTTGCTTTTCTTCTCTTTAAATAAAATTTTAAAAAATGTGTAAAAAAAAAGTATGACTTGCAAGAATTTTCTTAATGAAAGCCCTGAAGCTCCCAGAGTCCAGTGTTACTGTCTATTGAGTGGTTTTTATAGCAAATTACATACATATGAATATTTTATCTTTACAAGCTGCTGTGTGGACATTGAAATTTATTTCCTTAAATGTAAGAAAATTTTTCTAAATTATAGAAAAGACATATGGCATGACTTCTAATGTCATGCAAACTCTAATTTACAGTTGAACATTAATAATGTTACAAATGCTATTCCCAGACAACAAGCTACCTTAAGTTACCTAGTTGAACTACTGATCTGATTATCCATTAAAAAATGAGTTTATTATTTACAATGAGTATCTCATTAAATAAATTAAATGATCTCCTTTAATTTTATGTTTAATATAATATTTAAAAATAATCATTCTTGGGTAGCACACAATGTGTATATCACCATATGTATCTCTCTATATATATCACCATCAGTATGATCTTGAGAAGCTGAGAACATGACAAGAACAGATGATTCAAGTGATGCAATTTCAATAACTAGAGGTTATTTATTATTGTATTCCTTTATCATTTATAATTTTGCCTAGAACAGTAGCATACAAGTAGGAGGAAATTCCACAAAATTTACTGCAAAAATGTATTTCTGAAAAAATAATAATCAGGGAGTAAAAATATATAAACACTGACAAGATAAGTGATGATACCATGGAGATATCAGTATTTGCAGGATCAGAATGTGCAGGACACGTAGTAACTGACACATGGGAGGAAAACGAAAGCTAAGGTAGCAGGGTACAGCAGAAAAGAAGCAGACCCATTGTAAGGACAGAACACCTTATTTACCCTAACACAACAATGTGTTTGAAACGAGAACACTTTAGTGTGTTTGAAAATATCACACTCTTAGACCAGCCCTTTTGTCAAAATATCAGTGGAACACTAGAACTTCACTTTCTAGGTTCGCAATATTAGGCAAAAAGAAGAATAAGAATTAACTGCTATAATGGAAAACAAGAGGTTAAGCAAAAATTTGAGTAACAAATGGTGAGGCTCTCTTTTAAGCTTATTGCTCCCAAATCCTAAAATACAAGATTAAGTGTCTAGAGAAAATGGGTTAAGAGAAAGCCAGAACAGCACTGCGGTGAGGTCTACTCATGTGTAAAGAGCTGTCATCCCCACCATAATGTGTCATTTCTAGTGGGCATCCCAAGGCCACCAGGCATTTGAGAAAAACTTCAAACATCACAGAGAGATGAAGATATGCAAACAGGAAAATGTGTAAACAGGAGGAAATGAAGTTAATATAAATGGCAAAAGTATAATTCTAAAATACATACAAAATAAATGCATCAAAATAATAAAAAGAAAATAGCCAAACAAATAAAGCTTAAAATCTATGAGATAAAAGAGAGACAGTAGAAATGAAAAATTCTACATGATTAATCTAGGGCTGTAGTTATGAATATAATAGCCTTGTTTCTCTTTTTTTGGGTACATGTTAGATATAAGAAATGCTAACATTCATCTTAGGAGATTTGTACTTGTATGTGATATATCTTACTTCTTTTTTCCCATTCTCCTCTCCTCCATTCAATCCCTTTTTCCTTATTTATTTACAAAAGTTCAGTTGCCATTTCTTCCTTCTGTTCTTTTTGTTCTTATCCCTACTTGCCTCTCTCCCTTCCCCTGCCTTGTTTCCCTTCTCAGTTGAACATTTTCTTCCCATTCCCCAGTGTTATAAAACAGGAAAAACATACTGCTTTTATAAAACTAGGACACACACAAAACAAAGATCAAGGTCGTGTGACAAGACCATTGTTAGAATTAATACTGGAATAAAATTTGTTTCCCCAATGTACTTAATGAAGTCTCTGGTCTTCTCTCTCCTTCCTTCCTCCTTCGTTGCCTCCATTCCTTTGTCCCTCCCTCATTTCCTTCAGTTCTTCTCTTCCTCTTTCTTTCCATCCTCCTTTGCTTTTTTCTCTCCTTCATATTGGAAGGCATAAACACATGATGGGACTTGTACCTGGGTTTATGTTCACATTTGTATAAGAGTGGCATTAAAAGATGTAGCAGGGGGGCGGTGCATGGTAGCACCTGCCTGTAATTCTGCACAAGGGAGACTGAGGCAGGAGAGTGACAAATTTGAAGCCAGACTATATGAATCAGAGAGATCTAGTTTTGAAATAAAAATTTTAAAAATGTATTATTAAGAACAAAATATTGGTAGAAAAAATATGTACAAATTTCAAGTTACATCAGTAACACCTGGAAATCCACAGAGATCTTGGAAAGTGTTTTCTGAATTCTTAAATGTATGCACTTGTGTAAAAGGGGAAGATAGAGCACAAGATAACTGGAGTATTGAGCAAATCATAATCACGTAAGAGTAAAAATGGAAAGAATCTCACCTCATTCATCCTTCTAAAGTAGATAAAATATTGTGTTTATATGTTTTATGCTTGTGGGCAATGGGAGGGTGGATTTGGGCGCTTTCAGTTCATGAATGCATAGCATTAAAACTGGAGCATGAATTTGTGCAGATAAAACATTATCTGTTTTCAAAATAATTTCAGTTCATCAACGAACTTATATAAGGATCAGTGAGTGATTTTTACCCCTTGTAAGTAACCAGAACCACATAGAGTGAGTATCCACAATAACTCTGAGCCAGTCCTGATTTGTGTCCTAATGATCTTATTCTGATTTCTTTCTCACACAAAACAGAACTTTATTCTTCCGAGTTTTACTTCTGACACAATTTTTATGCAAAGGAAAATGCCAAGGCTAAACTGCCCCCCAACCAACCTGCTCTGAACAGAATGTTACACACACTTCTTGCAAATATTTTTTCTGTTTGTTAAAATAGGACTTGGAAACAGTATTTACTATGTAATTTGAATTCCAGTAAGGAAAAAATAGCTAATAATTTGTCATTCTAGGTCTCAGACAGACCAGTATATTTAAGATTCAAATATATGGGATTATAATATATATGAGAAGCATAGAGAGGGATTATAACTTGGCTTCAAAATATCAGATTTCTGAACTCTTAAATGAGAGAAGACCAGAAGCTATAATATTATGAGTCCAAGAATGAATGAATGGATGAATGAATGAATGATTGAATCAGTAAGTTTCCTTTAGTGGTGTTCTGTTGCTGAAGCCAGTTGATCTCTTTGACTTTTCTTTGACTTGCCTACCCTTTTTAGTATTTTTCAAAGATTTGGAATTGAAAACTGAGAAGCATGTGTTAATTTTGGTAACATTTTCCTAAATCCACTCACATTTTTCAGTGCCCTCATGCTCCTTCATTTGGGAAAAAAAATGTAACTGGATTTTGTGTTTTCCATCAGAAATTCATCATGGATAAAGAACACAAATGTGCCCTATCTTCCAGTAAGGAGAAACAATAAAACCACAAATCCTGCAGTTTCCTCACTGACCCAGAGTCATCATGAATGTTAATGTATGATTCACAAATATTCAGAAGAACCTGAACACCTTGGCCAGCTCTTTTATACTATTTTTTTTTACCTAGTTGTTGAGCGAGTTTGCATTTCACAGAGAATAGTGAGAGGCAAATGGGGCTCTTTGGTAGTGGGCTGGATTTTCCAAAGCATGGGGGACACAAGGCAGGTGGAGACTGACAGCAGATAAAGTTTGAAGTACAAATTTCATCTGCTTTAATTTTCATTAATTCTACCTATGCTATTTCAATCCTTTCTCAAATAAAAAGCTAAGTCATCCACATCAGAGAACTCCCTTCTCTAATCCTAATCTCTAATGAAACTAATAGGAAAGAGGAAAACCAGGCCCTGAGAATTTTCTTTCCATTTAAGACATTTGTAAAATCTATCTGTGCAGAGGCCACTTGTATGTGCTATATCTGCCAGAAAGAAAAAGTCTACAAACCTGCAGTTTTATTTCTGATTTAGATCCCTGACTCATAGAATGCCTATATTATAATCTTAGAAGTCATATAGTTCATACATTTGAAATTATCTGGGAGGAATTTGAGTGGAAGAAACAGTTTTATAAAGTAATAGATTTACAATACATTTTCCATAATTTCAAAATAATATAAAAATTGCTGTAACACAAGTTTTCATAAACATATCAGTGCCAAGATGATAGAAAGCAATGTATAGCCTTTATTCTACTACCACTTAATGTAAATATTTGTGTGTTTTGTTTCTGAAATTCTTTATATTTTTTTCATGGCCATTGTGTCAGTTCTAAAGTCAGAAGTTTAACTAAGTGATTCAGCAGGGAGCTAGGGTCCTTACTTTGTTAACATTCCCAACCTGCGCAAGAGGAGGCACCAGAGATGGTGTGAGTGCTAAGCCCAGCCAAGAGACAAGTCTGCTTATAATGTAAGAAAGGAAAAGAGGCTCGTTTCCCCTTCTGCTCTTTTGCTGCTTTGAACTGTTGTCCCTGTGCCATGCCACCCTGCCTCGGAGGCAGCTGATTATGGACTGAAACCTCCACACACTGTGAGCTAAATAAACCTTTCTTTCTTTAACTTTGGGTGTTGGGTATTTTGTCTCAGCAAGGAAAAGTAAGACAAGAAAGCTACTATAATCCTGGGAGTGTACACTTCCCTTTGACCCACTAATTTAAATTCCTTTGACTACCCAGGGGTACATTGCTGGATCATATAATAGTACCATCTTTAATTTTGGGGGAGCCTGCATTTGTCTTGTATAATGACTGTACTAATTTATATCCCACCAACAGTGTATAAAGGTGTCCTTTCTCTGTATCCTCACCAGAACTTTTATTTGTACACTTTTTTCTTTATAGTACAACTTCCTGAGAGAAGTAATATATAATTTTGGTATTCATTTGCATTTTCCTGATTACTGGCAATACTGGGAGTTTTTTCATATACCTGCTGTTCATTTGTATGTCTTTTCAGAAATGTCCCTTTAGGTCAGTATCCAGCTTTAAATCTGGTTATGTCTTTTGCTTGTTGAGTTTTTGGAGTTCCTTGAAATATTCTAGGTATCAACTTCTTGTCAGTTGTATAGCTTGCAAATATTTTCTCATAGTCAGCAAATTGTGCTTTTGATTATTTCCTTTGCAATAACATTTAGGCTTGATATATTACCATTTCTCTATAGTTAATTGTATTTCCTGTAGTTTTAGGATCTTATAAAAATCCTTATTCCCGCCAATATTTTGATCCATTTCTTTTATGTCTTCTAATAGCTTCATAGGTTTCAGATCTTCTGTTTAAGCCTTTAATTCATTTTGAGTTGGTTTCTATGCATACTCAAGAATTTCCCAATTTTATCAGCATTATTCTTTCAACAATCAGTGTTGTGGCATGTTTGTAAAAAATAAGTTGGTATCAAATGCATGAGGCGTATCCAGACCAATTCTATTCCAAATTATAAATTCCATATTTATTTACTTATTTTTGCCAATTCCTTATTATGCTGGTATACTTTTATAATATACTTTGACTTCAGGTAGGTAATAGTTTTTGCTTTTTACCCTTCATTCAAAATTGTTTTAGATGTGTCAAGTTTTTTGTGATTCTATATGTATTTTTAGAATTTATTTTCTAGTTTTCTGAAGAATTTGATTAGTATTTTGATAAGAATTACATTGAGGCTGTTCGCAGCCTCCATGGACTGTGGCCCCACCATGCCACCCTGGCCTGAAACCTCCAAAAACTAAATCTGTTCTTTGATGCCATCTGCAGACAGGGCCCAGTGTGCAACAACATACACACAGATGGTATGAGGAGGGTGAAAGACTGTAGCACCAAAGGAGAACACGGCAGATTGACAGACAGCTGGATACAGAGCCTCCCTGAGAGAGACAACTCATGCCGCAATAAAACATCCTGGAGAGGTCTGGACAGAGGGAGATGGATCCTCTTGACACAGGAGGGAAGTAAAGACCAAAGAGTTGGTCAAACATGCAATCTCGGGGCTACCATTGAAGAAGCCAGGAACAGCGGCCACAGCACTCTCCAGCCACGTGAATTCACACGGCCACTGTGACTGGCTAGAGCGGCCCAAGCTTGTGCAGCTGCAACCCACTGCAACTGGCCAGGGCAGCCTGGACTGCTGGAGCACCCAACACTGCAACTAACCGGTCATGATGAAGACGGAGTTTGGCAGGCCCAATGGAGAACGGAGCTGGCGAGGGACCTCCACTAACCCACAGTGAGTGCTGGGAATGAGACCCCCCCATGGGAAGGGGGCAACCAAATGCACAACATGTTGGAATTGGGCAGAAGGAGCCTGTACTAGGAAGAACAGTGACTTCAGTTGGTTGCTCCCTTTCCAGAGCAGATTGGTGGGATCTGCTTGGCCTGGGTCACACCCCTGGCTGGAACCCAATAAGCCGTCCCAAACCGATTCCCTTCACCTAGCAAACACTAAGGTGGTGAAGGCCTCAGAAGGTTGACTGGCCCAGTGGGGAGGGGGCAGTATATGCAGGCCCTGCCTGCACCTCCATGACCAAGAGCAAACAGGAGAGGGCAGAAATCCCTTGCCAGCATGCTTCAGAAGAACCATAACCAACAAAGAAAGGGGCTGGAACCTCCACTATACAACTGTATGGAAGAAACCAAAAATATGACAAAAGAAAGAAACAAGAAAACCCCCCAGCCTAAAACCCTGAGAACACTGATCCAGGAGAGGGGAACACAAAAGAGACTGAGGGCAGCAAACATGCAACATCAGACACGGCTTCAATCGACATTAGGAGATATCTTCGGGACCTTGTAGATGAGCTCAGAACTGAAATATTTAATCAGGTAAAGCAAGGTATAAGTAGATTAATAAAAGAAATGCTAAGCACCTCTCAAGAAGAAATAGATGGAAGAAGGGAGTAACACAAAAAAAGGAGAGAAACATTTAATAAAGAATATAAACAAAACCTAGAATACATGAAGCAGATTCAAAGAGATTACCAGGAAATTAAAAACTCCATTGAAAGCTGTCAAAACTGCTTGAAACAAACAAAGGGTAGACTATCAAAACTTGAAGACAAGTTTGTAATGTGTGATCATGAAAGGAAAGATCTCTTAAAACTAACAAAGAAACAGGCAGTAATAATTCAAAGGCTAGAAGATGACAAGAGAATCTATAATTTAAGTATTATAAATGTGAATGAAGAAGCAGGAATAAAAACAGGGGAATTACAAAGGCTATTCATGAAATAATTAAGGAAAACTTCCCAAGCATAGGAAAAGAAAATGATATTCACTTATATGAGGCATACAGAACACAGCCACCTACAACCAAAACAGAGCTACACCTAGACATATAATAATCAAGATAGCAGAAATTCAATATAAAAAAGAATATTAAAAGCTGTGCAAGAAAACAAACAGATTACCTATAAAGGAAAGCTCATCAAGATCACAGCAGACTTCTCGACACAGACCATCAAATCAAGAATTGCTTGGAGTGAAAGAAAATAACCTCCAGCCCAGATTGATGTACCCTGCAAAACTGTCACTAGAAATTAATGGAGAAACAAGATGCTTCCATGACAAAAAGGAACTGGGGGAATTTGTGACCATCAATCCAACCCTACAGAGAATACTGAAGGACATTCTAGAAAGAGGGAAAAAAATACCAGGATTTCAGGAACAGTGGCAGAAAGGCCTCAATGAATGGGGCAGGCAGTAGAATGAATGAAAAAAGTAGAAAAACAATGGCAGAAAAATAGCACAGCAGAAATGAGGCAGAGAAGGATAACTAGAAACTCTAACATAGATGGTCTTGATACACTAAAAAAAAAAAAAAAAGAAAGAAATACAGGCAGAGTAGATCAGGAGGTAGGGTCCATCACGATACTCTGTTTAGGAAATATAATCAACCTGAGAGAGGGTTTATGGACTGAAAATCAAATATGAGAGAACAATGGTCTATGTGGCAGGGAGCCAGAGGGAAATAGGAGCAACTCGACCATCACCTGCAGATAGTTTGGAAAGACAGGATACTTAATGTGCAGTAGAGAACTACTCACTATAATGAAGGAAAACCCTGAGGCTTTTGCAGTTAAACGAATACAACTTAAGATCAAGTCCAGGAGTGAGGTTTGGAAACACTTAGATAGATAGCAGGTTGCCCCCACTCATCTAAAAACTGAGGGAGTTGGTGGGA
The DNA here is from genome assembly GCA_004027455.1 of Hydrochoerus hydrochaeris. Lineage (NCBI taxonomy): Eukaryota > Metazoa > Chordata > Mammalia > Rodentia > Hydrochaeridae > Hydrochoerus > Hydrochoerus hydrochaeris. Next base: position 24,975 of record PVLA01007897.1, on the reverse strand, counting down.
CCCAAAATGAGCAGCACCCTGTGGGAGTGCAAGAGGAGGAATAGTCTAAAAAAAGAAAGCAGAGGATGTTGTTAATAGTGTACCAGGATTTAAAACCTACATTACTCACACCACTCTGGTGGATTAGATTCTGTCCCAGTTTGTCTACTTGTACTAGATTTGAGGGCACAGACAGTTATCCTGAAAATAGCAAGATGTAGTATGATAATCATCCTTAATTTCCTATTAACTTAATCTGAAGTTCTGTATAACCTACACTGTTTTACCATGACTGATCTTAGTTGAATCTGATTTGCTAGATTGCTGTTTTGTATTGATAGATTTTATTCAAAGCTGTAATGATTGATAGTATCAAGTCTGAGACTATAGGCAACTACACTGAAGATGACAAGATCCACTAGGATACCCACTCTGGTTTGATTATTACCTGCCTTTGAAGTTTTACACAGTCTACAATGTTTTGTTTTTATTAATATTGTTATGTACTGCTATATTCAATTATACTGCTATATTCAATTATGCCTGATGATATAGACAATTTAAGATAATAAGGAACAACACAGTAATCATTGTAGATCACCTTGTACTGTGGTTTTATATGACTTTTAGGTTTCATGCTTTTATATGAATTTGTTTTGTTTTGTCTTGCTATGTTTTGTTTTTCCCTCTAATAAAAAAAGAATAGAAATACATGCAGAGACTCATGCATGCATAGCTGTTTACAGTCTCGCTGTTTGAATGTCTACTTTGTATGCTTTAATTTTGTAAATTGAACAACTATTTCTAAGCGGACAATATGTAATTTATCAAGTACTGATTTCTTACTGTTTTTATCTTTTTTTGAAATTCTGTATTATTTCTACCCTTTTCCTGTTTTTTTTTCTCTTTAAATAAAAAAAAGAAAAAAAAAAGAATTACATTGAATCCATTTACTACTTAGGGGATCTTTTATAATTATTGATTCTTTCAATATATGAATACCAATTATCTTTCTATTTTTGTGTGTCCTCTTCAATTTCATTTATCAATATTTTATATTTTTCATTGCTGAGAAATTTTATTCCAAATTGATTCTTAAGTATTTTATTATTTGTAGTTATTGTAAATGGTCCAGTTTATTTGTATTTCAAATTATTTTCTTTTGGCATATAAGAATGCTACTGATTTTGTATTTTTTATTTTATATCCTAAAATTTTTACTCAATCTAATAGTGTTTTAGTGAATCTATCTATATGTATATTTCCTGTTCTCCACTTCGTCATTTATTTATTTTTCTTGTCTGATTATTTTCCATAGAACTTCACTTTATACTGAATAAAAATGGTGAATGTGGACATCTCATTTGTCCCAGATTTTGGATAGGATGGAGTGTTACACAGTATTTGGTCTTTACTATTTTGAAGCTTTTTGTTTTATTTGACATTTTTATTATGGATAGATGTCAAATGTTATTTAATATTTTATCTGCATTTCGTGAAATGACCACACAGTTTTTGTTCTTCATTCTGTTGTTTTGGAGTATCACATCTACTGATCTACACCTTAAAATATTCTTAAATCTCTGGGGTAAATTTCACTTGATCATGGTGAATATTCTTGGTGCATTGTTAAATAATGTTGCTCTTAACTTGTTGAAGATTTTCAGATCTTTATAAGAATGTTAGTCTACACTCTTATTTATTTATTATAGTCTCATGGTAATGCTGGCCTCATGGAATGTGTTTGAAAAATGTCTTTTTCCTCCTTTTGGGGAGGATAATTTAAAGAAAGTTAGTGTTAGTTCTTTGCAAGTTTTATAGAATTCAGCACTGAAGCCTTGCATTTCTCTTTGATGGCATATTTTACCTAACCTACTGTTCATTACTGATTAGTTTGAAATTCCTATTTCTTTATTATACTATCTTGATAAGGTATTATGTGTCCAGCTGTTAACTCATTTCTTTTAGATCATTATATTTGTTGGTATGAAAGTCTATAATAATCTTTGTATTTTTCTCACTGTTAGTTTTAATGTCTCCTCTTTTTTCTAATTTCTAATTGTTTGTCTTTCTTTATGCTTCTCAGAAATAATCATTTATTTGATAATAAGAAACTATTCCATCCTGCTGAGGTGTTAAGCAATGCACAGTATATGTATTGTTATCTAATAATTTTAAAAACATGTGAAATAAAGGCACAGTGAACCTTAAGGCTTTTAAATAAAGACTGGGAATCTGTTGAGAAGAAATGTGATTTCAACACTTTATGTCTTCACTTTTTCTGTTGTACAAAGCTACTTCCTATCCAAAACTGAATCAAAGACAAAATTAAAAATTGCACTTCAATAACTGGAGAAAATAGTTATTCTATTTTAGTATCCATATTTTTTGATTCTTAAGCTCATTCTATTCTAACTGATTAACCTAAATCATTCATGATATTCATTTTTCTTTTCTCTTTTGTACTACTCAACTTAGGAAGAGTAGAGTGGACCATATTTGGCCAGTCAATATGGAGAGGATGTGCACCAGTTAGTCTCAGAAATTCTTTCTTTGTCCTAAAATAAGAACCACAAAAAGTAACTGCCTTTGTACTATGTCCACTTGCAAATTATTATATTTATCCAATGACTATGTCCAATCAATAAGATGAAAGAAGAGTAAGTATAAAGGGCAAATCCAAAAAAACCCCATAAGACTGACAAGGTAGTGAAATGGTGTCTGTTTCTTTAATGACATCACTGATACATTAGTTGAGTCAGGGCTTGGATCACAGCCATCTCCTGGGCATCTTCTCAAAAGATACAAGCGATTATTATATCTTTAAAACAATTTGATACATTGGTGTAGAGTATTAATTGAATCATTTAAACCTATAATTACTTAATATCAATATATATCCTTTTCTTTTCCCTTGTATGGAATTGTGTGTAGTTGAGGGTATATCAAAAATGAACACAGAGTAATAAATAATTAGAAAATCCTTGCAAAATTTGTGTTATAAAATATATTTTCAGTAAAGTTTAACATTAAAATTTTGTCCTGTTGGCATATCTACATGAATGTGTCAGATTTAAGAAATAAATCACTACACACTGTGAATTTGAGAAAAACATAAGTCGTTTTAGGACTTGTTCAAGTAATTTGTTGGCAAAGATTCAAAGCATTTGAACTCTTTTAAGAGTATAATTACCTCATACCAGTATTACAAACGTCTTGATAAAAATAAGCATTAAAAACTTGCAAAGGATATTATGCACATCATGACATATTTTTAATGATAACTTTAACAGCATATACTTCAGACTTACCAGAATTCTTATAATATAGTTATAGAATCAAATAACAAGAGATTTAGAAACAATTTAATGTGACAAGCTATAGGGACTACTAAGAAAATCTACCAATAACGTGAGCTGGAAGAAGACAATGAAATTTTGGACATGGCCCATTTAAAATAATTAGCTGGTATGTGGTATAAACAGAGATGTTAATTTTCCCTAGTATTTCCTGTAGCTATCATCTTACTAGTGCCCAAACAATCCCACTTTCTTTTATTCCTGCTACTGTAAAAATCTCTCCCCATGTTAACCCAATAATTTTCATTTTTACTAGATTCAACTAATGGGATAATACATGATGCAAGCGAAACCATTAAAACCAGTAAGTGCTTGCATATTTGGGCTGTGTACTCAAATTGCTTCCTTTCGGAACCACATCATCATGCTGTGAAGCTTCCCAAATAGCAAAGGCGGGATGGGCTCACAAGGAAATGCCCAGTCCTTCAGTCCATGCTTCACGTGGGTTCCTGCTCTCTCTACAGCTGTCCTGTCTGCTCGTGCTGCAGCGACTACAGAGTAGCAACCTGCTCAGCTGAAGAGTTCACAGAGATTACAAATGGGCAGTTTAATTCACTACTTTCAGAATGACTTATTATGTCAAAAGATAATTAAAGGGTTGCTCATAGTTAAATTTTATGTGATCTATTAATTAAAAAACAGTTTATTCTGAGAATATGGAAGTATGGTGGATAGATATAAAATATGTAGCAACTACTCCAGATCAACTCCACAGTACACTGGAGAAATTGATGTCCAAGAGGTCTTATTGGATTGCTAAATTAATGCAGAGCCAGGCTACAGCATTATTCTCCAGTAGTAAATATCACGTGAGTACCGAGCACATATTTTAAACCATGTTTGAAGTGCATGGATCTGTAGGCCACTCACAGACTGGTCTTCCTAGAAATTCTGGTGAATTTGGAAAGAACATGTAAACACATGATTACTGTGCGCTATGATATATTCCACAGGAAACCTATTTCAGTAATCTTCCCATTACCCAATTTTATCTCAAATGATCTCAGCTTGAATTATAAAAAGAAGAGCAAAAATGGCTAGTAGGGTGCTGGAGTCAAGCCTAGCACAGAAGTATAGGGTATTTAATTGTATCCGATACTCTTCTCAAATCTATAATTGGTTTAATTTAGAACCTATTCTTTCCAGTTCAAGATGCATTCCATATTGGTGTCACTTAAACATAGAAGAAAAATCTATTTTTGTGAAATATTTTAGGAAAAACTTCATTCAAAATAGCAACTCTGAATCATCCTGAACCATATGTGCATTTCATTTTCAACACTCTTCTTGTCAACTTGATGTAAATAATTCTAAATTTTTATCCTCTTTACCTTATCATGAACAGTTGCTTAAAGTAGTCTGACAGCAAAATCTGTTATAAAAGCTTCTGCTATGAGAAATGAGAGGAGATTAAAGCACAACTTTGCCGTTCCATAGAAAAAAAGAACATATTGCTTGTAGCTGGTTATTCTGTATTCAGAGCACTGAATTTGGAAAGAAAATTAGTAGAGGTAAATGGCAGAGCATGGGTCTAGCAAGGATATGGCAGCCCCTGTGGAGAAACCGTTTACGGATGATGTCACCATAACCGCAGGGTTCGAGTAGCAATTCAGTGTTTGTTATCTTTACTGGAGAAACTAATCAAGTGGCAAGAATAAAGTTTAAGTTTTCAGAACATAGGTTCTTGACTGAGCAGACATATAAAGGAAGCAATTTGAGGCAGGATATTCAATAAAATGTTTAGAGATGTTTGAGAGCACATAACATGAGATAAAAAAAATTTTCTAAAGCAAAAAAAAATTCTTACTAAAAGTTTTACTTTACATTTTTACTAAGGAAACTGACTATACTGAACAATGGTTTCTGTATCTTTTCAATTTTCATAGCTAGAAGATGTATAGTGTGATTGTTTGATCTTTTAGTCTTCACTTGCATTATTGCCTCAAGTCAGTAGAGTAAGTTATTTCTTAATTGTTAATTTTTCATGACTTCAATTATACTCACTCAAAAGATTAAAATATGAAATATTTTAAATAATTGAATGCAAAATAACTCAAAAATTATTTGATCAAGTTCTAACAAATATTTCACATCAATATATGTCTATATTAAAATATGAAGCTCAGTATAATGAAATAACAAGTATGATGCTATAATATACCATGTGTACTATTCATGAATACACAACTGGTGTTTGCTTTGAGGCTTTTATTACTATTACCATGTTCTACTTGTAGAATCACATTAGACTTTATGGGTTTTTGAAAGTAAAAACGAAATTCTAAAATCTGTGTGGAACACAAATGACTTGTAGTAGCTAAAAGAATTTTGAAAGGAAAAATAAATGTTGAATAGTTACACTATCTGATGTTAGGATTTAATACAAAGTTATGACAATTAAGACTCTTGATAATAGGCTTAAAGAACTATAAATAAAGTAATTAAACAGGAGTAGAGAAATTGAATCATATGCACATAATCAATTCATGGCTTAAAAGAGGCCAAAACAATTTTATCAAGAAAGTATGATCCCAAGAAGTACTGCTAGGAAGATGGTATAATGTCATTAAAAATAAAAATATGTGGAAAAACATTTTTTTTTCTCTCCAACCTTATATAGTATAAAATTTTTTCACTAAAAATGAATCTCAGATATCAGTGCACTAAGTAAACTTTAAGATATTTAAAAGTAAACACTGGCAAAACCTGAGTACCTGGGGAATTAACAAATGTATATGATATAATATATATAATTTTAAAAAGTCAGTAAATTGGATTTCATAAAAAACTTTTAAAATCTTGATTATTCAAAATTCATTGCCATAAAAATGAAAAGGAATGCCTAGAATTTGAGAAAATATTTGTAAATCTGTTAGTCAATACTTGCCCAGGAAACTTGAGCCTAGAATGCACAGAGTATATTTTCAATTCAGTATTAAGGAACTGGTCATTTTCAGTTGAAACACTGAAAGTTTAAGATTTCAACTGATATTTTATAAAAATATACATAAATAGCAAATAAACACATATAAGATGTTCAGTATCAGTAGCCACTAGTAAAAAATCAAATGTAAATTTAGGTGAAATACCACACTTTATCTGCCAGAATTGATATAAAGATTGATCATAACAAGGTTTTACAAGAATTTGGATCAACTATAGCTTTTACATGTTCTTATTGAGAATGTAAAAACTTCACTTTTAGAAAAGTGAAGTTTTTAAACTTTAAATAAATATTAATTATATCAGATACGCTTCACATACATTTAAATTTAAATATAAACTTACCATTGAACCCTGCAGCTTTTCAGATGTATATCTATAGCAGATTTACTTTTTGCCAGAAAAAAAAAAAAAAACCTCTAAATCTATCTCAGCAAATGCATATATAAGTTTTGGTACAAAGGAAAAATTAAAAAAAAAAACTTACAAAACTAAGTGATTATGAAGCTTTGGAGTAACAGGTACTATTCTCTTTGAGTTAAGTGAAATGGGCATTGTCACTTAGCAAACTGAGAGTATCTCCTTAAGAAAAATGAAACATAATCCATATTTTTAAACAAAAGAAACAACTATGATCAAAAATATTAGTACTTTTTATGGTTTGAATCTGGATATCCCCCCAAAGCCTCATGCCATCATGGGAGCAGGCTTTTAGAATCTGTGATTAATTCACAGCCCAATGTTGGGATTATGGGTATTAGTGCTCCACCCACCACAGGGTAGATGTGGCCCACATAAAACATAAAGGACAGAAAGAGTCTTCTCTTTGTGCCCTTCCTATTTTGCTGTTATTGCTTCTATGACCTTCTGCCACCATGATCTGTCACTCTCTGCTCTGTGACACTCTTCTCTGCAGTCAGCTGATTATGGACCAAACCTCCACAAACTTTGAGTTAAATGATCCTTTCCTCACTTTATTTTGAGTGTCAGGTTTTTTTTTCTCATCAACTAGAGGAAAGTACCCAAGACAGATTCCTGTCTTCTGACAAAATACCCTGGGTGTGTGCAGCACTTACACCGTCAATCCCAGCGCTAGACAATGAACAAATCACAAATGTTAAACCAGCTACCTTTAAATATCCTGTCCCCCGTGACTGCATGAGGCTTTTGGGGAACATCGAAACACAAACCATAACAGTGCTTATGATACTCTTATTCCTAATAGTTAAATTGTATAGACATAAATGGAAATATACTTTTTTTACTTATCTTCATTAATAAATAAACAAATAAACTTGCTATCTAGCCAAAAATTCAGTTTGAGGGATGGTATCACAGTCTTTTCAGAGTGGCTTGTGGCTATGGACTTAGAGAATACACTGCTATCTGAGATCTTTGAACTTCTTTTTGCTACTATAACAAACTAGTAGAGTTACAATTTCAGTCCCCCAACTAATAAGGGACTGACCCCTAGCCATGGCTTGTGTCTAGATGTTCACCAAAGCCTCATGTGCTCATAGGCAAGGATTTTTCAGAGATGACTGAATCTTCAGTGTGTGATAATGGATGTTTGTCTACTAAAATAGTCCACAGACTTGTTTGGTACAGCACTGAGCATGAGAAAGGGACAGATAGACGCTGCTTTTGCCACCTGTGCCTTGCTGCTTGCTACTGGGTTTCTTTGCTGCTTTCCCCTTGCCAAAAACTTTCTTTTCTGCCATGCCTCTCTACATGCCATCTTGCCTTGGAGCCAGCTAGCTATGGGCTGAAACCTCTATAAAACAGTGATCCAAAATAAACCTTTCCTCTTTCAACTTTGGGTATTTGGTATTTTGACTCAGCAGCAAGAAAAGTAACTAAGACACTGTATTTTGGTGATGTAGGACTCTTCTACTGGGCAACCTATGTTTGAAGCCTTCCTATCTGGCTGGTTGTTATTTTAATAAGTTTATGTTATTCTTCAAAAATTCTATCTTCCACAATGCCTGCCTGGCAAATGCAAGTTCCTGAGTGCAATTCCAAGTTCAAAAAAAATTCCTCATTCCCCTGTACAAGAATTTTTTCCAGTTTTTTTATACACTTAATTCTATCTTTGTTGTACTCTTCAGGGAACTCAATAAACAAAAACCATTTATCAACTGTTAAATGATAAATAGTCAAGTACCCATATAATGGAATATTCCATAGTACTAAGAGCAAACTGCTGATATGTAAATAAAATGGATGTGTCTAAAGATATTTTTTATCAAAAAGAATCAGATACAAAATAATTAATACATGTGCACTTTAAATCTAAAGCTAAAGAAGTAGCAAACCTAATCAGTGAGAGAAATCAGAATAATGGCCACTGTTGGGAAGAAACAAGATACAGACCTTTTGGATTATAAAGCTAGCCTCCGTGTGGAGTAGTGCTTCATGCAGTTACATACAAAAAGCTTTGAATTGCTTGTATGCACCTGATTGGATGCTTTTTAGGCATTTTATGGCTTCATATGTACATATGCATATTAAAAAACAGAATTTTTTCCTATGACACATTAGTTTATATTGAAAATAGGTAAACAATTACTTGAAATTTACTGAAATTGTACATTGCAGAATAATAAACGAAGGATATCTATCTTCTACTAGATTTTAAAATCTGCCTTGGATTCTGTTAGCATCTCTATTCAATTATTTTGGTAGTTTTTGATAATGTCTACTTTACATATTCTTCATGTCTATAATTATCTTTAAATTATGATCCTATCAACTTTGTTTAGAAATCCTTATCAGTATATTGCTCTGGCCCCACTTCTAAAAGAAAATTTAATTAAATAGAACTTGACTTTATTGATTAAAGTAGAAGGCCACACCTGGCTAGCTGCAGCCACCCCAGGGTGAGAACCATCAGCATCTCCTGAGATCCATGCCATGATGGAACTTAAGATGCTGGGAAACCAAGCAGGTGGCTGTGAGCCTACGAGTGCATGGGCTGAGATTCAAACATCTGTTCATCCCCCTCCCCATTAGCAAGTGGGAGCCAGAGATCTGAGCATCTGTTGCAAGGCTGACTATATGTAATATAGCAAATAAGGGGGATTTCCTTCTACCATCTCTTTGAAGGCAAATATTTTTATGACTGTTTTGCTTTGTTCTGGTTAATGGTATTGCTCTATTCAGTATTCTGTTTTGATAAGTTCTATAACATTCTGTATTTCCTCTGATTTTGCTATACCTGATTGAAAGAACAACTGTTGTTTAGAAAACAAGATATATTATTGCACCTATTACTGTTATCCCGGTAACATGCTGTGAAGTTCTGTACCAATTTCACTACACTGTCTCAATTGGCTTTGTTCTGTCTTGTTCTGTGGTATTTTACTACTCTAAAAAAACCAATACATAAAAAATAAATAAAAAAATAGAAGGCCACAACTCTAGATTTAACTCAGTGGCATAAGTGCCTGCCTGACAAGCACATGGCTGTAAATTCAATCCTCAGTACAAATAAATAAATAAATAAATAAATAAAATAGAAGATCGTAGAAGAGATTAAAACATGAGTGCAAATATAACTTACATAAAATATACTGAACAGTAAATTTTTATTATTTACAGATGCAGTGTTTGGTATTTAGTTAGAGCATTCAGAGCTAAGAGTGTATTGACTATTTTAATACCTTTAAAAAAGAAAACCTACATATGTTCAAGGAATTGGTCACTCCACAGAATCACTCACAAGGAAATAAACACTGAGAGAATTAACACGTTTAAACGTCTTAAATCTAATCCAGAACTCATAAAACCAAGTGAAGGACAGGGGCTGAACTTCTGTAAGCGAGTGCTGCAGCCTGCCTCAGCCCAGCCCCCCATCTCCCGGCCATTCCCAGTGACCCGGTGGATCGCAGCCTGAATTCCTGATGCAGTTTCCTGGCCCAAGACGACCAAGAGGAACTTCGTTCTGAAAATGCTATGCTCACGAGTTTTTACCTGCCTGACGGCTTCTGAGCAACACAGAAGAGAACTTCTGTTTGAGCATACCTCATTGTTCTCGGGGGTGCACAGAGTGTCTGCTGGTGTCTTTAGAAATTTTAAAGGCGGGCACAGTTCAAGCCTGCCTGAGGGAAAGAACAGAGGGCAAGCAGCAGAGACTGTGAAGTCCTAGAAAGAGAAGGGCTCTTATTTACACTTTAAGTTCTTCACACTAGAGGGCAAAGTGGTATTTACAAGTGTGTGCCTGGTCTACTTCAATTCAGAGCACAGTCTTGGGCTCAGGGGATGCAGGTCAAGGCATAAGCACCTGCCTGGCAAGCTCAAGCTCTTGAGTTCGTTTCCTGGTTAAAAAAAACAAAACTGTATGGTCTCATCTATTTAGCTATGTCTCCAGTTTACTCTGTTTTATGGCTGAGTAGTGAGTATGGTTGTATTAAAAAAAATCTTTTTTATCCATTGACTCGTTGATAGGCATTTGGGTTGTTTACAGTATTTGGCTATTACAAACTAACATGTGTAATCTATATTGTGAAATAGGAAGTAATTCTTCAAAAGGAAAAGGAACCAGAGAGGGTAAGGGTAAAGGAAAGAAGGGGAAAGAAAAAAATGAGAAAAGAAGGGTAAGACTGAAGCAAAGCTTTGTGAATAAGGAAGGGAAGAGAGACTGAAAGGAGAGGGGAGTCTGGGGAAGGAAAGAGCCTAGATATGGCAGGTGCAGGTACAAATTCCTGCCACTGTCATCATGAAATACATGTCCTATTATGTATATAATTAAATTGTGCCTATAAACTTAAAAATAACTACAAAAAAGAGAGCGGCAATCACAGCTCACTAAAGGCTACACAGAAAAAAGTCATTAAAAATACAGTGAATGTTTTAATTTTTCAAAACTGCACTAGAACACAAGTTGTCATTATTTTTTCTCAGAATGCGTTCATGCCCCTTTAACACTCCGAGTCCATTGTGTTACCCCTTCCTAAGGCAATTCCAGAAGTCCTTTTTCATGAGTGTCTTACTTGGATTCTTATGGCTGCCCCTATGTCCTGAATAGATTCAAAAAGTTTGCCATTTTTGTCAATTTTGACTTTGAAAATGAGCCAGAAGTTTCAGAGTATCAGATCTAGTGAATGAAGTAAAAGTAATAATAATTTAAATGAAGCTCAGTGAAAAGGCCCTGGGTTCAATCCCAGTATCTGTAAAAGGAGGGAAGAAGGAAGGAAGGAAGGAAGGAAGGAAGGAAGGAAGGAAGGAAGGAAGGAAGGAAGGAGGGAGGGAGGGAGGGAGGGAGGGAGGGAGGAAGGAAGGAGGGAGAGAGGGAGAGAAATAAGGAAAGAAAAATACATTTGGGAAACAAGCTATGACAAAATTAGAATATTAGTAAAAGGTGGAAAGCACAAAAAGAAACTAATTAGAAAATACACCTTTGAAATTTACAACTGAAGAAAAAAGAAATCACAAGTGCTGGTTCCAATAGCATATTGAAGCTAGCAGAGGAGTCAACAAATTTGGGAATAGATTGACAAAATTTATGCAACTTGAAATATATAAAGAGTAAAGAATGAATAAAAATTAACAAAACCTCCCAGATGTTGGATATATATGCATAGGTATCCCATATATATAGAGATGACAGAAAATAAGCAGAAAATCTATTGAAAAATTCTTCTTAAAAAATTTAATCTCTCCTTCTGAGAAACTTGGTGGACAGTATATTGCTTAAATGCAAAAAGACACACCAGAGTAAAAAAATTAAAAGCAAAATAAAGACAAGATTTTAAAGCATCAAGCAAAATAATTAGTCACACAATAACAAAAGGAAACATTAATAAATTCACTACCTTGTTTATCATCAATGATGAAAGAGTGCTGAATAAAAAAACCCTGTCAGTTAAGAATACTACAAAAGCCTTTAAAAAGTTAAAGTGAAATAAAGACATTTCCAAAGGAAAACATTAAAAAATGATATCAGACCTATATTTTATAAGAAATATTAAAGAAAGTTTTTTTGATTGAATAAAAGTGATAGATGATAATTTATATCCTTACAAAAAAGAAAAGTACTAGAAAAGGTAATTATATAAATATTATGAGTAATAGAAAAATTATATATTTTCCTTTCTTCAATTATGTGACTTCAAAAGCAATTATATAAAATAATAACTACAAAATTGAATTATTTGGTCTATAATTTATAGAATGTAACATAGTTCACAGTGAGAGAAGATGAGACTGAAACTCTTCGAATAAGAATAGAAACTGATAAATCAAAGATGTTGGAAAAGCAGAAAAATTTTAATGGTAAATATGAAGATTAATGTAAAACTTCCATGAACACATATTTTTTTTACTTTCTTACCATTTTTCAAACCCAATATTTTATACCTTATAGCTATATATTGCTGGTTTGGAACTGTAATGGTCCCATAATTGTAAATATACTATGAATTCATTAAAAGTTCAACTTGATTTTTGTAATATATGAATTATATGTCAAAAGCTTTGTGAGGGAAAAATAACCTATGTGGCTTTGACACCTAATATCCCCCAAATGTGAACGAAATTGTAGCTGTTTTACCTTTGCTTGTTTATTTATTTAGTTTGTTTGATTGCTATATTATCCAGCCTGGTCTGGAACTCTTGGTGACTCTCCTGCCTCAGCCTGCTGAATGCTGAGATTATAGGCATGAACTACCACAGCTGGGTCTGTAGTTGTATCAGAAATAGCAAAAATAAAGAGAAAAGAATTGATATAAAGAAAATAAAATAAAAACTCTTTTGAAAAAATTGTCTTCCTTTTACCAACTAATTTTCTTCAAGTTTAGGATTTCTCTAAGTTATATCATTTAAAAATAAAAAGAAATTAAGAGAAAAAGACAAAGTTCATGTTGCACCTGTGACTAAAGTGTTTTTTAAAAATATGAATAAAAATTCTTTTACAGTTAGATAAAAGCAATCTAGATTTGCATATTCCCAAGTAAACTTCATATATGATTTTTATCTAAACCACAAAGTAAAATGATTAACAGATAGCTAAATTTTAAAATTATAATAAAATTATCACTCCTTTCTCTAGGGTTGCCCACCTGTAACCCTGTATTCTTTCTTAGAAATTGTCATGTACAAACACCTTTTCAAAATTCTCTTTTATATATGTTTATTTTGAAAGTAAAAGATGAGTTACATAAGGTGTAGAAAGTTCTGATTAATAATTTAGAATACTGCAGTTTCAATTTCTTCAAATAAAAGTATTTTTATTATTAGAATCTGTTCTGGCCAATTGAAGGAAAAACAAGATCTAAATAATAGGCCTTATTTCCATATTGAATGTTGAGCATAGCAGAAGTACTGGTATGCTTTGCAAGAATAAGAAAATAATGGTGATGCTAAAGCATTCGTTTAAGTTTTCTAGAATTCACTCCTTAATTTTGCAGAAAAAGAAGTGTCTGGTGGAAAAATTTATCAGTGAGTAAATGGGGAAAATGGGGATGATACATTTAAAACCCAAGATTTTTCTGAATCCTGTTTGTCATGTGTCTTCTAAAGAAGTTCTTGAATTATTGTAGTTCTAACTTAACACCTGTTCATAAAACACACATATAGTCCCCCATATATCGTCATATATGTTAGTCACACTTCTTTTAGTAGATCAATACAAAAGTTATGTTTAAATACATAAGCTGTTTCTGTGAAAAGGGGCCAAATAGACTGATTTTTAATCTTATATCTAGATGCACATATTAAAAGAGCAAAAGGGAAAGAGGGGGTATGGGAGAAATTTGGTGGAGAGAGAGAGAGAGAGACACAGAGAGAGAGAGATTTGCTTAAATAAGAGACATAAGACATAAATACAGACACACACACACACACACTGATGCTTTAGGGTAGACCTTTGTACACGATATAATCTCATAAAAAGCATATAAATATATGCTCATAAAGTGACCTAGATTTTTCTCTGCACTCTTCTAGGAAATTGCAAATGACTAGCAATTTCTGAGAAGATTCAATACAGGATCAGTGTATGTAAAAAATCAATATTTTAAAAAAAGTACTTCAGAAAGATTTTCTAGGTCCAGTTGTTAGAGTAGCAAAGAGTGCTGAAAATGGAAAACATTCTCTTCAATAAGATTTTATTATTAGTCTCAGAAAAGTACTAGAGATGGATGAGAAGAAACAGAGTGACAATAATGACTAAAGAAAATGCATGTCCTACACTATTGTAATACAACAAAATGATATATCACAGGGAAATCATTCATCAGTTATTTATTGATAGCCATTCCAAATATGAAACATTAACAAATTTTACTGCTTATTTTTAAAATAAATGCCTATTTTCATCTTCTAGAGTAATTTTTTACAATGATCCATTCTTAAGTTCTGCAAAGGAGTTTACTCATTATAAATGGCAAGCCTGCTCTCTATCTGCAGTGGGAATCTTCTGCGGTCACGTGTGAATCATCGAAGTTACCGTCCATTTGAAGGTACAAGCTGAAGCAAGGATAAGGAACAAGATGGTGTGAGCTGGATAATGTTCAGATATAGTACGGATAGCATAACCCCGGAAAAGAGCACAGGTTGGGTGGCGGCTCCTTCCGCAGCTTTGGGTAGTGTTTTCACCTGTGACTGACTGCCTCATGTGCTACAGTCGGGCGTGGCTGGGTAGCAGAGGAAGGTTTAGCTTTCCTGATCCTGTACCCACTGTTTGGTTGCTCTTCCATAACAGAGTCAGGTCTTATTATCTTTCTAACTTTCAAGTTCTAGGGGTTTTACTCGTGACCTATCTCTGTCCAGTACAGTCCTTTTTATTCCAGAGTTTTCTTCTTTCTTGTCTCAAAATTAGAATATTTTCTGAGATTATATATATATATTCTAATATCTATCTCTATCTATCTAAAATCCACTGAGAGATGTGAAATTTTATCCTTCTCTAGATGATACTAGTTAATGTGAGATTCTCTCTTTAATTTATTCTCCCATCCAATCATCTGTCTGCACATTGAAAGGCCTATTTGGTACACTTGCCTTGTGTGAAGTACAAGATAGCCTTTAGGATTCAGTTACTTAAAAAAGATCTTGTAAGATATAACAGTTTATATCAAACTTATGATTTGACACTTAAAAAACTAATACAAAATAATGCAAGATAGTGAAAGTAGAGAGAAAAACAGATGGAGACATGCACACGTAAAGAAAAGACTTAAATTGTGTTCCCCTAACCAGGAGGATCAATAACACTCAGAGGGTTGTTAGCAACATAAAAATCTTATACTCAGCCCAGACATACTAAATGAAAAACTTTTGGATGGGAAACTAGTTACTTGAGCTTAATATATTTCTCAAGTAACTCTGAAACTTCTTTTGAAAATTAGAGGAAGCTTCACAAAGTAAATAGCATGGCTCCAGTTTAGGCTACATGGTATGAGACCTTTTTGAGTTTTCCCTGCTAGGCAGCTGGGAAATATTAAATGCAGTTAGCATAAGATTGATGTGCTGGTAAAAGTCTTTAATAAAGATTTCTTATGGCACCATCACCATTTAACCACATAAAAGAAGAAACTGGAAATCATCACTAGGGTTTTAATAAAGCTTTGGTGTCAGTATGGCAGGAAAGATGGAAGACTGTGGATAGGTAAAACCAGACATGTGGAAATTTTGGACAAGGTTTTTGTCTTTCAGTAAGATTTTTACCAAAGAAAACCAAACACAGAAAGTTATATGAACCAGAGTATGTTTCAAAGAGGGGCAAATTTCGTTGAAGTATTTTCTTGCTAACATTCAAATGAAAATGTCTACTCTGTATAATATGTCTATGTAATATGGAAAACAGAAAACAAAATGCAGTGGTTTTTTAATTTTTAAAATAAGGCAAGCATATTTATTCATGTTTAAACTCCACATGCAGGATAAATTTTAAGTCAGATTCTGAATGGCTCCTAGGCTCCAAGCAAGATTCTCTAATCTGGGTTCCCAAATTCCTATCTACCTTAGTCAAATTCTTGCAGCATTTTGTGTGTTTGGCGGAACATGAGAAAATGAATTTCTAAATTAGACTTCAGAATTCAAATCAATTTCGAAGAAAAGAGCTGAGTTTGAATTGCATCTTTAATATTATGTAAAAGAATGTTGAGAGAGATAATTTGACATTTTGTCACATAAACTATATAAACAAAGTCAAAAATAAGCAGGTTTATGGCTGCTTAGAGAAAAGTTGGTACTAGAATGAGGGGTTCTCATGCTCGTTCTTTGCCGAACTCTTTCTGGCTTCACCATGTATCATTTTGGGAAGGGGGAAATTGGAAGAAAAATGATAAATCTTTTAATACTGTAAGAAAGGAATAATAAAGTGTGCTGATGTAGGGGACCATCAGTATAGATTGTAGAGTTCTTAAAATCAGAACACTTGGATTAAAACACTGGGAAACTAGCATTTTGCAGTTAGAAGCACCAAGCAGCATTGAAAAAAATTTTCTTTTCTACTTTAAATAGATGTACTGCCATCTCTTTACTAGGTTAACAGCTCATCAAAAAATCTACAGGAGATTTTTTAATGAGAATTGTTTTTTCTAATCTATGTAGATGTGTTTTATTCTGAGACACTTTGTCTCTCCCTTTTCCTCCCCTTATCCTTTTTACCCCTTTTTATAAAAATACACAACATAAACAACTACTAAACATTCTTCCAGAAAACTTTGGTTTGTAGCTTTAGTTTTATTCTCACATTTCTGTGGGTTTCCATTAAGGCTCCATTGGTAGATCAATGTTATTGAATTATCTTATTTCAGAAAGTCATTAGAAGAGAGTGAATTAGCTGTTTCCAAAGTGACCACTCCAGGCCTAGCCTTCTCCAGCATGCTTCCAACCCCTACCTTCTCCCCAAACATAGGTATGGTTTGGTTACGGGGTATAGATAATGGAATTTAAAATAAAACACAAAAGTTTGACTCAAACTACATTTTTTTTTTGAGGAATCAAAACCAAGGAACTCACACTGAGCTGCATCCCAGAACATTTTTCATTTTTTGTTTTGAGAAAGGGTGTCCCTGGATAAACAGATACATTTCTTTCTGTAATATAGTTATTGTTAAAATGAGGTCTGTATGTTTGTCTTAACAACTACTGCTGTCCTTACCAATGCACCACTTGGTTACAGAAGCAGAAGCTGATGTACAGAATGTCGTGCAAATGTAGGATGGTTAGGATGGCACAAGCCAAGTAACTCTGGGATAAAGATAATATTCTGGGATGGATCTTTCTTCGGTGCCTTCAGGGAAATCGTGCTGCAGACACCTTGATGTATGATTTCTAACCTCCTGGTTTGCAAGATGATAATTATTGTGGTTTAAAGTATTTTGAAATATTTTGTTTTAACAACTGCAGCATGCTAACAGATGTATCTACCTGTTTCTTAATCTTTTGTCAATCTTGTTTCTTAATCTATTGTTTAACCCATTTTACTGACCCTAATTATCCTATATATTTTAAAATTTAACATTTTCTCAATAAAGAAATCATTTCTGATCACTTTCAATGAAAATTAATAATGCCAGAAAACTACTTTTCCAATACCAAAGATGGTGTTTTGAGATTTACTTTGTAGTTTTTTCTTTCTACTCTCCTATTATGTCAATATAACAAGAATTGTTGTGTTGTCTGTGTCATAAGAATGTGGTTTTCAAACTTACTAAGCATTATCCATTCTAAAATATATCTTAGCCCTTTTCAGTGTATCTCACTAAGATTAAACGTGTGGAGAGAATAAAGAGCTTAATTACTAGTAAATTGAAACTTTTAGAGATTTACACAGTTTCCAGATTGCCAGGAATTTCATTGCCATGAGAATAGAACATAAGAAGGGACAGTTATGCAGGTGCACAGGTGAGATTCCCCTCAAGACATCGTCATGTGAGAGGTGAATGTCTAAAGATACTCTAGGTTCCTTTTTCTCTGATTATCTAATCAAAATGTAATCTTCCTAGTGCCTTGAAGTTAATTTGCACATAGAATTAAGTCACCTACCTCAAAACATGCAGATTATCCTTAGTTATCTTTTAGATGAGAATTTAATCACATTAGTCCCCCTGAAATCCAAGAGAAATGCTGGAGTAAAAGGTACATGAGAAGGATTTGATATATCATTCCTTATCTGAGATAAAAACCTTCTACACAAGGATTTGAAAAACTCCTATCAGTTAAAGGCAGCTTGTCAGTCAGTCAGGAAATTAATCCTCAGTCTTAGATTCAAGAGTTGGAAGATTCTGCCAGTAACCTGCATGTGTTTCATAGTGTATCATAACTGAACCATCCAATAAAATGACTGCCAAAACCCCTTCATTTCTATTCTGTGAAAACTAGGGTAGAGAAACTGGTTCCAGTGAACCTAGAATGCTAACCTACAGAAGCTGAAATAATTTGGGTGCTGTTTTGATCTTTGTGGTACTTAGCTATGTTACATGTGTAACATTCAGACAGAGTTGCTAATATTCCAGACACCATGGGAACTTGTACAAGGGAGAACATCACCAAAGATATGCTTAGACTGGAATTGGAGGTCAGTCTCTGATTTGGTGAGTAAAATTTAAGTCTCCAAAATTCTTCAAAACTCAAGACTCACAAGACAGTTTCTATCAGTTCTGAGATTTAAAATTCTAGATGTCAGACAGGAACTGGGCTTGAATATAAAAGAAATGAAAAAATAGTACCATTTGTGTACATGAGCTTATGAATTAAATTTTATTTTCACTGTTCCAAAACACACTGAATTTTACTTAGCACTTTTTCATAACCTTTGTGTTAATATGTCATACATAAACTAATGTTACATTTATGCTGTATTATCAAAACCCACCTTATTTCATAACTCCTATCTCACAAAACCTTTCAAATTATTCCTAGAATAATGTTTTTCTTGTGAACATCATCAATCTAAAATGCTTGTTCTCTGGTGTTTTTCAAGCAGATTCAACTAAGATCTTCTGATCATCTCTTTTAATAAACACTTTCTTGTAGTTCTTTTGATCACTTTTCTTAATAAACAATCTCTTCATTTATTAGCTCCACTCATCCTAAAAACAAATATTTTTTCTGTAGTGCATATCATAAACTTATTCTCAGATACAAATAGCTGGTGTCTATGTTGGTACATATCATAAGAAGAAAAGCAATGATTTGCAATAATGTTGACTTATCTCAGATTCTAATATGTAGTTACTTACTATAGCACCAGTTTTACAAGATTTGGAAAAAAAATAATAGTGGAAGCCCTAATGCATTACCCTCATGTGATCTTTTCATTTTAGTAAGGCATGAGGACTTGAATCAATGCATAAAAACCAAAAACTGTAAAATCTACCCAGGTAGTGGAAAGGAAGTACCATCAAAACTTTATCCCAATTCTGACAATTTTCTGTGTAAAAATTACAGTAGATGTCATGAGACTTGAATTTGTTGGTCGTTTTCCTCTCCTCTCACCCTCCCACTCAAAAAATGATGATTCACGTAACTGTTTCATATTGTTATTACTATACCTCTGCTGCTGTGTTCTCTTCATTTCCTCCTCTGCGTTATGGACCTTTATCTACCCAGCCTTTGTAATAGGCAGAAGGAAGGGCAGGCAGATCTAACATCTCTGCAAGAACGTGTTAAGCGCGGTCTGTCTCTCCCGCTTAGATCTTTAGCTTTAAATGGTCTTAAAGCACTAGCCCTAAGACTCTGGGTGTTTTGTAATTTGCTTAGTTGTTTCCCTAAAATAAATATCAATAATGAAACATGTATTTTTAACCTATAAATGATAAACTGATTTTAAACCTATGATGTCTTGAATAACTTAGAAATATAACTGCATTAAACATCATCCACAACAGATAATACTTGCTTTTATTTCAAACTACAGTTGTGTAAATCTGTCACTATGAAAAGTGTACATTAAGAATTATTAGGCTTATTCTTTAGTATTCTGGGGAAAATGCAAGGAAGTTCTTGTCAAAGGTAAAACATTCAAATTCTGAGCTTTTAACTTCAAAGAAAAGTACATGTTTTAAGGGGAAAAAGGAGGGAATGGAAAGTAGCTTTGTAAAATAAGTGAAATGGAACTTTACAAAACCAAAGCTGCACTATTTATAATTTACCCAAGTAATTCAGTAACTCTTGTATTGAACTTGACATGATAGAAAGCAACATTTCTCTTAATCGATTATTTTGATTGTCAACCTGAGGAACTTTATTATTGCATTGTTTCCGATTTCAAAAACTATTTTGTACAGGCTTGATTCAGCATAGCTAAAAATCGAGTGCCCTCTAATAATCAGAATATGTCCTTTGAAGGACATTAGTTCCCAGCTAGTAATTTTCCTATAAAACTTTTAGCAGTGTGAAATCTTTAGAGAACTGCATAATATAGATTTAGACATTGGGAACCATTACTTCTTTATGGAATATTTGAACGAAACTTTACTCCTGAGTAACTTCCATCTGAATACATACAGATGTAATAGAGAAAGGTGGTCTAAGCTTATTTTTTGAGTGTATATTTCTATCTGAATTTTAAAGTTAGAAATCTGAAAAGCGTGTGCATAAGCCTGGGTTTCAACTCAAACATTGTATGCTTCTAAAACCTTGATTTTTATCCTGAAAAATTAAGTATCTATTTGCACAGAACCACCTTATTTGGTTTTCTAATTTATATTATTTGTGAAAGCAATTACTCAAAATTACAGTATAATTGTAGCATTTGCACTCAATCAAGATATCTATTTAAATATTCTTCATTACAGGATATGCACGAAGGTAGCTGAGCAAAAATCCTGCATGTCCCCTTTGACTCATGTCTCTAGCTAATCTTTATGCTTCCATTGTTTCGTTCCCCATGAGACATTATCCAGCAGCCAAAATGAGCTTTAAAAATACAGTCAAATCAATTAATTCCAAATTAAATGCATCAGGTGGTTCATTTGCATATATTACTTTGCCTTATCTTTTAAGGCCCTACATAATTTACTTTTGTTTTCCTTTCTAACATCATCTCATTTTTTACATAATTTATTTTTAAATAATACTACAATTATACGTATTAATGGAATATAACCTAATGTTTTGATAAATATGTAAGCTAAAGAACCAGTTTAAACATATTTGTATGTTCAAACTTTTATCACTTTATAGCAAAACATTCAGAATTATTGTTTACAACTTTCTGAGGTATGTAACATGTAAAAGCTATTTATAGTCAATCTGTTGTGCATTAGAAACTTTGAATTTAATTTTCATATTTAACTGCAATTTTGTCCCTATTGGTCATCTTTCCTGAACCCTTCTTCTCTCTACTTACCTCAGCCTCTAGCAATCACTACTCTATTCTCAGTTTCTGAGGCAAAGCGTTTTATTTATCAATTAAATGTGCTTGTAATTATCTCAAAAACAATTAGACTTACTGCCATAAAAAGTGATATTTCAATACATATATACATTATGTAAAATTTAAATCATATTAAACATAAGCTAGCTCTTCAAATCTTACTATTTCTTTATGGTAAAGGCTTTCAAAATGTCTTTACCCTAGTTTTTGGAATGCACAGTACATTACTGGTGTCTATAATCACAGGACTATATAATAACAAATCAAAAACTCTTCCTCCTTTCTAACTATAACTTTGTACCAGTTGATTAACTTTTCTCCATAGCTCTGTGCCATTCATTCTGGTTGGTTTCAGGTACCTTTAATGCCTCTATCAACTTTGGTAACATCAACTATTTTATGTTCCATATATGTGTGAGACTTAATTCTTTCTATGCTTGGCTTCTCTCACTTACCATAATGATCCCTTCTTTTATTCATGTTGTCAAAAATTCTTTTTATGTTTAAATAGTATTGCATTGTGTCTCTGTGCTACATTTTCTCTACACATTTGTTATTGGATGGACACAGGTTGTTTCTGTTTCTTGGTTATTGTCAACAGTGCTGCAGTTAACGTAGTGCAAATATCTCCTCAATATGCTGATTTCATTTGTTTTGCATATACATCTAGTTTTAGATTGCTGGATCTCTCCAAGACAGAGATTGATAGGTAGAGAGAGAGAGAGAGAGAGAGAGAGAGAGAGAGAGAGAGAGAGAGAGAGGTAAGTGTATGCATACATGCACATGTAGACAATTATATTGTTTTTTGTTTTGTTTTGTTTTTTTATGAGACAGGGTCTTGTTAAGTTGCCCAGACCGATTTCACACTTGCAATCTTCTTGCCTCAGACTTTTGGCAAGTATAATTTAACTATTTTCTGCCATCCTGTAGACTATGTCTTCATTTTGATGAATAATTCATTTGTTGGCAGACACCCTTTAGCTTGATACCATCCCATTTATTTATGTTTTATTTTGTTTATTGTATTTTTAGGTTTTTACTCAAAATGTATTTGCTTAGTTCAATGTTTTGGAACATTTCTTATATGTTTTCTTCATGTAGTTTGATTGTTTCAAGTATCACATTTAAGTCATTAGTCAATTTTGACTTATTTTTATAAAAAGTAAGAGAGCATTCGCAGTTCATTTTTCTGCGTATAGATACTCAATGTTTGCAGCACCATTTAGACTGAAGACTGTCCTCTCTGCAGTACAAAACTTAGTAGCAACTGTACACCAATAACAAATTATGTGAAATGTAGTTAAAAAACCAGTCAAATTTGCTGTAGATGTAAAAATAAGATAAAATAAAATTCCTAGGAATAAATAGAACCAAACAGGTGAAAGATCTCTAAAACCAAAATGTGCACCATAGATGGAAACACCACGGTGCCTTGCAGTCCTGTCTTGGAGCTGGCCTACCATGCACTGCAATGTGAATCAACATAATCCTCTTTTCTTTTGAGTTGTAGGTGTTGGATATTGTGACCTGGTTTCAAGAAATCGCTGAGACATAACCATAAAATTTGTATGGAACCACGTAAAATCCTGAATAGCCAAAGTAATCTAATGAAAGAGAACAGGGCAGGAGGCTGTAGTAGCAAAACAGGTTTATAATGGCAGGAAAGCAGACACATAGGCCAACACGGGAAAACAGAAAGACTGGAACTCAGCAAACACCACAGCCAGCTTCTTTTCCACAGCGAAGATCGGAGTCATCCCTGCAGCACTGGCACTCTCTCTCCCTCCCTCTCTCTCTCCCTCTCTCTCTCTCTCTCTCTCTCTCTCTCTCTCTCTCTCTCTCTCTCTCTCTCTCCCAGTTGTGAATCGAAGCCTGTTTATCTTGCATCTGAAAATCTCCAAGCTAACTTCAAATGTAGGGCCTTCGAAGTTGCAGAGCCTCATTCTTGCTAAATTCTTGCCTCAAATTGTAATATACCAAACTATAAAAGTCTGTGAATTAAAGTCATTAAAGTCTGTGAATGTCACTGTGTCAAAGAGCCCTTCCTTACCTACTTCATAGTAACTCTTCAGCTTTTTAATCATATACTATTTATTTTGTCTGTCTTGTTTGCTCATTCATTCACTTACTTCATACATTTTATATCCATTAGGATATAAATACCAAGAATGCAAGAGATTGTCTCTTAATGTCCAGCTGTATTCCTGGCATGAAACATGTTTTCTGATACACAGCAGGCACTTAATAAATAATATTTTAATGAAAGAAATAAATGGATGAAAGGTTGAATGACCATAATTGTATTCATTGTTTAGAGGTAAATTTTAAAAGTTATATTTCCTAAGGCAAATATATTGAGGTAAATTATACATACATTTTAATTATTTAAATAATGATGATTTTGATACGACACCTTATGGTCATCAATATAACTAAAAAACTTTCAAAAAGTATATTTACTATCACTATTTCACAGTAATACTTACAGACCTGAGTTAAAAAAATCACTAAAATCCACAATTTGTTACCTTGAACCTATGTTTAGTAGTTTTTTTTTTCCTGAGGGGAGAAGACAAATTGACCATTACCTTTTACCCCTAGCTGTTACCCTGCTATCCAGGTGTAAAGATTTCTAGGGGCATAGTTCTTCTCTCTAGTGACTTAGGTACTTACAAAGCCTATTAACTCTAAACCAATAGGGTATCACTTAATGAACTGCAGTGATAACACTCCAAGTGGTTCCCTTGTGGACTGAGGAACTTTGCTGCCCTAGATACCTAAATACAGGGAAAGAGGACTTCAGGCACTTTCAAAAACGAAGCCCATGGAAACTGTATCTACAAAAGCTATGAAAAGTTAAGACATAGCCCTTATTTCAGAGTTCTTTCAGAACATAATTGAGGAAAACAGTTTTTCAGTAAGAATTACTTGAGTAAGAGATTAATAAATGATCTTTTATTTTCACACAATTCTAAAGTATAACTCACAGTAATTTTTTGGAAAACATTTGTTGAACATGAAATCATAATTGCGGTGCCCTTTTCCGTCCATGCTGCGTCCTAGTCCATCCAGCCTTGTGACAAGGTCCATGGGTGGAGGAGAGCGCTTCAAGGAATCGCTTCTCCAGGAAAAGGACACCACATGTGGGAATTGGGTGCGAGGATCTCGTAATGTTTTGTACTGATAATTGTAATTTGTGTAATTCACATATATATTTTCATGTAATACTCAATATGAAATCGAAAATAGAAACTCCAGAGGAGTTACTAGAAACCCTCTAGATAACTTTGTGAAAACTAATTGTGAAATTTTACCTTCTGTGAGTAGTATGAGAGAGTTTATACAAAAGCTTTAAATGAAAGAGCT